>CM021100.1:333335835-333583275 GCA_007115665.2 Sequoiadendron giganteum
TTTACAAAAATTAAAAAGAAAGAGGAATTCAATTGCTAGAACATCTCATATGGTCAGATAATTGCATGGGTCAATTCAAAAATGCTAGGATGTTTTATTGGTTATGTAGAGTTCATAAGGAAAATAATATCCAGCACATATGGAGTTTTTTTGAAGCCGGTCATGGTAAGGGAGAACACGATGGAGCAGGTGCATTTGTGAAAAGAGCTCTTGCTAGAGAGCAACTAAAATTTGAGGATGCTGCAAAATTTAGAGATACACGTGCAATTGTAGATTGGTGCAATACCAAATTATCTACAAGAGTAAGTGAGAGCTCAATAATTCACCACTTCTTTTGGTTAGTTGAAGAAAATGATATTTGTTCTCGACAAGATTGTGAAACAATTAATGGATCTGCAAAATGGCATTCATTTAATAGTTCGAATGCAAACACATGGACAATATGGACAAGGGAGTTGGCATTATTTTTTCAATTTTGTATTGCAGGTGATTGGGAGGCTTGTGAAAATATGGAATGGGTTGAACAATGGCAATAAAGAGTCTTAACACCTACATCGACACATGTTCAACATGGAACAATAATTGAAGATAATCAAGCGTTCGCATCAGATGATTATGATCATGTTTCTGATCTTGTACAAGAAGGTACATTATTTATTGAGATGAATTTTATATGTATGCATGTTTATATACATGAATTAAATATAATTCATGCTCTTTATTGAATTTTTTATCTATTTTTGTAGGACATGTGTATGCTATTGTTGCACCCGAGGGGAATGAAGAGGAGACAGAGTATTGGTTGGCTAGATGTGTTGAGAGAAAATATAAGTTGGTACATCCTAGAGTGGATGATGATAACTTTGAGTATCCAACTGGTTCAGGCATTTTTGTTGGCACCTAGCTTTGAAAATATTTGATAAGAAAGAATGGCTTGCCTGCATTTGAAGATTATGAAAGACACAAGAAGATTATACATTATTCACATTTGATTTTGGCAACCAATATAAAACTAGTTAGATATCACGGGAGGCCTACTAATAAATTTTTATGGACACTTTCAATGGATGATCATGAGACAATCATAGATGCATTACAAAAAAGAGAGGATGCAGATGGTACAATAGAGTAAACAAATATTGGTAAGTATATCTAGTTGTATGTATATATTTAATTGATATATATATTTGTCTTTAAATTCATTTCCTTATTAAATTTTTATATCATTTTTTGTTTCAGGTCTCCCTTGATACTAGATGTTTTACAAGAAAGAGAGGAGATGCACTCTTATTACAATGGAATTCGAATCTAGAGACAGGTAACTATATATAGTTGTAGATACATTTAGTTAAGAGTATAAATATAAAAATAAATTTAATTCATTTTCATTTTATAAAAATTTTATAATTTATTTCATATCCCCTTAAGCCATCCTCTTATGTACCATTAATCCATCCTCTTGCATCCCCTTTAAGTCTCTCCATTAATTCCCCTTAATTCATTCTATTAGGACCCCTTAATCCATCCTCTTGCATCCCCTTAAGTCACTCTCTCAACACCCCTTAAGCCATCCCCTTAGGTCACATGGTTTAGGGTTTAGGGTTTCTAGGGTTCATGAGATGCTTAGAATAAAAAAATTATATGGATTAATGGTTTAGGGTTGATCTCCTAGGATTTAGGTCATGTGGTTTAGGGTTTAGGGTTTCTAGGGTTCATGAGATGCTTAGAATAAAAAATTTATATGGATTAATGGTTTAGGGTTGATCTCCTAGGATTTAGGTCACGTGGTTTAGGGTTTAGGGTTTCTAGGGTTCATGAGATGCTTAGAATTAAAAAATTATATGGATTAATGGTTTAGGGATGATCTCCTAGGATTTAGGTCACTTGTTTTAGGGTTTAGGGTTTCTAGGGTTCATGTGATGCTTAGAATAACAAATTTATATGGATTAATGGTTTAGGGTTGATCTCCTAGGATTTAGGTCATATGGTTTAGGGTTTAGGGTTTCTAGGGTTCATGTGATGCTTAGAATGACAAATTTATATGGATTAATGGTTTAGGGTTGATCTCCTAAGATTTAGGTCACATGGTTTAGGCTTTAGGGTTTGTAGGGTTCATGAGATGCTTAGAATAACACATTTATATGGATTAATGGTTTAGGGTTGATCTCCTAGGATTTAGGTCATGTGGTTTAGGGTTTAGGGTTTCTAGGGTTCATGTGATGCTTAGAATAACAAATTTATATGGATTAATGGTTTAGGATTGATCTCCTAGGATTTAGGTCACATGGTTTAGGGTTTAGGGTTTCTAGGGTTCATGTGATGCTTAGAATGACAAATTTATATGGATTAATGGTTTAGGGTTGATCTCCTAAGATTTAGGTCATGTGGTTTAGGGTTTAGGGTTTCTAGGGTTCATGAGATGCTTAGAATAAAAAATTCATATGGATTAATGGTTTAGGGTTGATCTCCTAGGATTTAGGTCATGTGGTTTAGGGTTTAGGGTTTATAGGGTTCATGCGATGCTTAGAATAACAAATTTATATGGATTAATGGTTTAGGGTTGATCTCCTAGGATTTAGGTAACGTGGTTTAGGGTTTTAGGTTTCTAGGGTTCATGGGATGCTTAGAATAAAAAAATTATATGGATTAAGGGTTTACGATTGATCTCCTAGGATTTAGGTCACTTGGTTTAGGGTTTAGGGTTTCTAGGGTTCATGTGATGCTTAGAATACAAATTTTATATGGATTAATGGTTTAGGGTTGATCTCCTAGGATTTAGGTCACGTGGTTTAGGGTTTAGGGTTTCTAGGGTTCATGTGATTCTTAGAATAACAAATTTATATGGATTAATGGTTTAAGGTTGATCTCCTAGGATTTAGGTCATGTGGTTTAGCGTTTAGGGTTTCTAGGGTTCATGTGATGCTTAGAATAACAAATTTATATGGATTAATGGTTTAGGGTTGATCTCCTAGGATTTAGGTTACATGGTTTAGGGTTTAGGGTTTCTAGGGTTCATGTGATGCTTATAATAACAAATTTAAAGGGCCCTTAATCCACCCTCTTGCATCCCCTTAAGACATCCCTTTAAAGGACCCTTAAGTCACATCCTCTTACATGTACCCTTATTCCACAATCTTGCATCCCTTAAGTCGCTCACATAATTCCCCTTAAGCGATTCTCTTAGGACCCATTAAGCCATACCCTAGGGTTCATGACATGCATCCCCTTCATCCATCCTATGGCAAACATCATTTGAATTTGTATGGAATTTATAAGATCCAATTTTGTAAATTTTACTATATATTTACTTAAATGACTCAAAAAAATTATAGAACTAATTACTTACATTAATTATTTTGGTAGGTTCTCATCAAGTCGGTCTACCATGCGATTGTCACTGAAAAATTATTTTATCAAGAGACTATGTAAATATCAATTTTTGGTCTTCACGTAAAAATTGATAAGCTAAATAATTGGATATACATGTGCACACATATATGTTTCATCTTGTATAGTTGTATGATTTTCAATGAAATTATTAGTAACTTTGAAAAAATCTCATTCCAATTTTATAGATTATACATTTCATATAATTGTTCAAATATTTTCTAGAATTGGTAAATAGTTAAAATTATGTGCTCTTAATTTATTATGAATATAATCTAAACTATTTAAGGAATATTTAAATTTATCACCTTTAACCATGTGATAAATTATATATTTATGAGATTTGATTGTAGAGATAAGAATTTATATCTAGTGCATGTATTACTTGAAAATTGGATAAAATATTTAGATCTACATATGTATGAGTGCATATAATCATCAAAATGAACATAACATGATCATAATTGACTGCATATATATAATCATCACATTAAAGTCATCTGATATAAATAAACAAAAATATGTATGTGTCAAGTCTAACACATAAAAGTTTAAATAAAACTAGAGATGTCTGGTCTATTTAAAATTTAAAACCATTTATTTATCAGGCTGATCAGTCAAATCAAGTCTCCTCTTTGTCCCACGTCGATTAGATGTACCTGCATCATGCTGTAAAAGAGTACAAGTAACTTGAAATTAGATTAAAATTTATTTATAAATTTTGATATAATTAAACATATTTAAACTTGAAAAATATAAACTTTTGGATAAAAAATAAAAATTTAAATAAATATCTAGTAAATACAATAAAAATGATTTTTAGTACATGAATAATTTACCATATGATCATGTGGATCTACTGGAACATTTTGTTCAACGGGTAGCATAACTATCACTTGAGAAGATCCAAATGCCTAATCTACTATATCCTACATATTCATATATAAAGCAATCAATATGTTAAAACCTTGAATATATATATATATATATTTAAAAGATCCATAAAAATTGTTTAGGATATTTAGTAAAGTTTACAACCTCGAATGATATGACGTCAAGATCACGCACTTGATATTTCCCATGCATAAATGTTGTTAATGTCTCAGGTGCACCTGCAATGGGTGTCTCATGAAATCCTTGCATATAGATGTACAAGAATTTGTATAGATCATTCACGCATGTGTATGTAAATGTAATTTTTTTTTAGGATATTTAGTAAAGTTTACAACCTCGAATGATATGACCTCAAGATCACACACCTGAGATTGCCCATGCATAAATGCTGATGATGTCTTAGGTGCACCTGCAATGGGTATCTCATGAAATGCCTGCATATATATGTATAACAATTTGTAAAGATCATTCACACATGTGTATGTAAATGTAAAAATTAAATTAGATCTATGATGTGTATTTAATTCAAACTTAACAAAATTTTTGATAGAACACACCTGAGCTGATGATGACTCAGAAGCGCTCACCACAACTTGTGGTTGGTCAGCACTAGGCATGCTCATCTGACCTCCCTGCATCTAGATATAATATATATCAATCACACATCATGTGTAAACATTCAAAATAAATTAGATATATATATCCACGTAAACTAAATTTAATATATATTGGTTTAAGTACTTGAACAAAAGGTGAGCCCATATCTACAACACTCGACATATAAACATGATCATTTTGAGTTTTAGGCATTGTCTGATCATGCGTCTACACCAAAAACTTATTGAATTAATATTGTATTATATATATAATTTGATGTTATTATTTAAACATGAATTTTGCAGATTCAAAAAAAAAAAATTAAGTTCAAAAGATGAACATACCTATATAAGATGATGCTCCAAATATAGTAAATCCATAAATGACTCTGTCTCAAATGCATGTGGGTCACCTGAAGTGGATTCCTAATTATTCCTATTGCTTGAGCCTCCATGCTCTCTATTGACCACTTCAGCTGCCATGTGTGAAGTCTAATGAGTGAGATGTCCTGAAAGTGAACTCAATGATCCTAATGTTGATAGCATGGTTTGCTGGTAAAATGCAGCAGGAACACTAGGAGAAGCAGGAGGAACAATAGGAGCAATTGGAGCATGTAGTTGAGGATCAACAAGTGCTCCTAATCTATGTTGGGGCATGCCATGCCCAACTCCCTGAAATGACCTCATATCAAAATAGTTGGGTTTTAAACCCAACTCAAACTCTGCCCATAACTTTCTCAAAAAGTATAGGGGCACCTCAGAATTGCCATGTGGTGGAGTATCAAACACCATCCACCATCTATCCCAAAAATGTGCAGCTATCTGGGGGTGCCTACACCATAAAATTGAAATTAGTTTTTTGGTGGGTGGAATTGGTTGGCTAGTTTGGGGGTTAAAAAAATATTGGCACATGGCTTCTTTGGTAATTTTAGGGTCATTAATTTCTTTATAAGACAATCCATCTGCATAGAATTGTCTCCTCTCATCTCTCCATTAATGGAACCTATCTAGGTCTACATCAATAGATCGAACATAATCGACAATAGTTTGCATCGTAGATGCAAACCGTGAGAGATGGGGGGGAATTCTAGGCTCATTTTTTATCAGATCTATATTTTCTTGAATGACCATAAGATTTTCCCTAATGCTCTCTCTCAACTGATCCTGGTCTACTATAGGGGGTGGGGGGTTAGGAGGTGGAGGGTTTGGAGGAATGGGGTTTTCTTGTGGCGGTGGGTTTGGATCTACAGGATCTACAAGAATATGTGGTTCAGGCATAAAATACTCTATGCTAAATAGTGGATCCATGTGAATGTACAACCAAATGGCAACTGCTCATGTTAAACAATTAAAAAATATATATCAACAAACTAATTAAATAATGCACACAATTTGAAAGAACTATTTAAAAATCACATTGAACGTGCACAATTCAAAATACAATTCATTTGAAGACCATTCGATTTATAACATTAAAAAATCCATAATGTTCATTAAAAATCCATAGCATGTACACATTAAAGTTTATAATTTAAGTTTGTACAAGTTTTGAAAATTTCAAATTTGTGGTTTACAATTTGAGTTTTGGGTAAGGGTTTGTGATCATATTTTAGAATGTAGGGTTTAGTGTCTATGGTTTTCTTGATTAATGATATGTGATTATGTATGGTTTGGAGTTTACATATAGTCTGAAAGATATCTAGGTTTTATGGTTTAGGGTTGATAGATAGGATTATATATGGCTCATGTGATGTATACATATAAGGTTGTAGACATCTATTTCAAGATTTGGGGATTTTGAAATTTATATATGTATATTAGAATAATGTAATAACCATTAAGATCTAGAAATTAAAAAAATTGGTTATAAGGATACATTTAAACATATTAAGGATACATTTAAACATATAATAATAGAAACATAGGAATCATGGTACATTTGAAAAGGGGAAATGATAATAGGAGTTACCATAGAACACAAAATATTGTTCATATGAGAGACATAAAAGGTATGAGAATTAAATATTATTTTAATAATAAATTATTAAACAATAGTATAGTACATTAAACTTAAAGGATGCAAATAAATTAAAATTATAGTGATTAAAAGTAATAATTATGCAAGAAATAAGGAATCCAAACTACCAATTTAGTAGGGTTAAATCCAAGAAAGTTTGCAACCCAATCCTTCACCAATTATAGAATTTAGATTTATAGATTTTAATTTCTTGATTTTTTTTTAAATTTTGAGTAATAATAATGAAGAAAAATCTATAAGTTGATGTTCTAGGACCCCCTTTGACAAAATGGTAACAATCAACCTAGATTATGTTGAATCAAGAGTGAAGGAAATGAAAATTCAATATGTTATGACTAAAAGTCTATGGTTGTTATAACAAATTGAGGGAAATGCATTGTCTTGTGATACCTCACAATTATCAAGTTACTAAAAATA
Organism: Sequoiadendron giganteum; assembly: GCA_007115665.2. NCBI lineage: Eukaryota > Viridiplantae > Streptophyta > Pinopsida > Cupressales > Cupressaceae > Sequoiadendron > Sequoiadendron giganteum. The sequence continues at coordinate 333,343,168 of CM021100.1, forward strand.
AACTTTGTTGATCACACCTAAAGACCCCATTGTTATATAAGTTTGTAAATAAACTCTTTGAAAACTAAGATTGCGAGAAACATAAATTGAAGAAATAAGACTAAAACCCTATGTGTTTTAAAACATTCCACTAGTATTCATGATTTTTAAATCCTTATGAAACCATTAAAAACCTTAGGTACCTAAGTACGGGGGATATTGGATCAAATACATAGTTTCAAAACTAAAAAACTACTAGAGTATGGATTTTAATGACAACAAAACCCTAGAATAGAACAACCTTTACAAACATCATAAAAAAATTAAGGGAAATTCTCTATGATTTAGGGTGTAATGGGCCCAATATATATGCACATGATATATTTTTTTGAAGGATTTTTTAATATATTGATTTAAATTGTATGCATGTGTGCATATGTATTTGTAAATGAATTCATTGCATCCTCTTAAGTTGTCTTCTAGTTTAAGAACAAGTTGAACATATTGAATATATGTTCATATAAACAACTTGAATATGTTTAAGACAAAATTCAAGAACACATAGAAGAACAAGTTGAACAAGAACATGTTAAATAATAGATTAGAAAAACAATTGTTAGAGATGCAAAATTGGAGAATTCAATTCAAGAAGACATTGCTAATAGATTTATTTTTCAAGTTTAAGATAAAAAATTTAATCGATATAGATGAGGAATTTTTTAAAATACGATTTCAACTAGGGATATGTTGCCTTATATTAGAATTTTTATCACACTAATTCTAACTTGAACCATAGACCCTAATTATAACTTGAACCCTAATGTATTCCAACTTGAACTCTAACCCTAATTGTAATTAAATCGGGTATCATAACCTTAGTTGAGCACTAATCCTAAATGCATATAAATTTTTTAATGATAAACTTAATTAAATATTGATTGAATGTTTAACTCTCACCAAAATTACAACCATTTAACCCTAGACTCTTAATTTAAATTTTACCCCAACCCTAGAACCCTACACTAATTGATAGGGCTAATTCTAACTCCAACCCTAACCTTCATCTTAAATTTTAATTCATAATTTCATAATCCTAACCCTAACCTCAACCCTTACCCGAATATTTATCTTAGAACCCTAACCCTAGAATGAATGTTAACCCTAATTGAACTCCAACTTTAATTGAACCCTAGAAGCAGGTGATTGAATTCTTTAATATATTAAACAAGTAAACCTAATCATAACCCTAATTGTAATTTTGAAATCTAACTATATAATATATATTAAAGTTTAAGCCAAACCATAATTGTACCCTAGCTTTAACCTAATTTTAACCTACAAATATGGTTTTAGTTTACGTTTTCTAGGGTTTTAGTTTACATTTTCTAGGGTTTTAGTTTATGTTTTCTAGGGTTTTAGTTTACATTTTCTAGGGTTTTAGTTTATGTTTTCTAGGGTTTTAGTTTACATTTTCTAGGGTTTAGGTCCAAGGATTAACAGTCTGAGTAAATTAGTTTTTTAGAACCTATAGTTTAGAGTTTTCAAATTTCAAAATAAAATGTGTCAAATTTAGGTTTTTTTTTGGGTTTTCGATTTAGAATTTTATGTTGTTTGTTTTGTTGATGTTTTTAGTTAATTAAATATAGTTTAAAAACTATTAAATATTAAATTAAAACAAAATTAAGAAAACACTAAATAGCAATTATAAAACAAAAATAACTAAACAACAATTATAATGGAAAAATATTATAGAATTCAACCAACCTGGAGGTTGCTAAGGTCAGGTGTGTCGATGGGAGGAGGTGAGAGTGAAAAATCTAGCAAATTCCAGCCGTCGAAAACACGTACCTGATCTGTTTCTCCTTTTGCTGGCCCACTAAACTCGACTGTGAAAATGACTTTCACAGTCGCTTATTTAAAAAATTAAATAGTTTTTAGAAACATGTACGCATTACATAACATGTACACATTCATAACACATATGTGTTTCATAATGCATATGCGTTTTAGGTTCGTATCCCCAAATCGTAATGCGTACGTGTTATGGATTTAGGATTGGGTATGCGATACATAACACGTATGCGTTTCATGCAAGAAATTCTTTTTCGGTCGAAACTTCCCCTCTTCATGGACCCAACTTCTTGCACTTACCTAGCTATTAGGATGTTTTTGACTTTTTAGCACATAAATAATTCAAGGTATATTTAGATGGATGTAAAGTCAACATTTTTGAATGGTGAGTTAGAAGAAGTGTAAATTGAACAACCAAAATGGTTTTAGTTATCAAAATTTCTCGATATGGTCTATAGGTTAAATAAGGCATTATATGGGCTCAAACAGGCTCCTAGAGCCTAGTATTGAAGATTCGACAAATAACTATTGCAACAAGGATTCAAAAAGGGTACTACAGAAAATAGCCTCTACTTCTAAATTGAGAAAGATCAAATATTTATTGTGGTTGTGTATATTGATGACATAATCATTGGAGGAAATGAGACAATGTGTAAATATTTTGGAAAGTAGATGTAAAATGAGCTTGAAATTTTAATGCTCGGGGAGATGAATTTCTTCCTTGGGCTACAAATTAGTGAATCAAGAAAAGGTATATTCATTTCATAATCAAAATATTTAAAGGAAATGTTAAATAAGTTTGAGATGGAGGATTCTAAACTAGTATGTACTCCCATGATTACTACTTGTAAATTAAGAAAAAATGATAAATCTCCCAAGATAGATCAAACTCAGTATATAGATCCATGATTGGTGGATTAATATATCTAAGTACAACTAGACCTTATATTATGAATGCAGTATGTCTTGTGGAAAGATATCAAGAAGATCCTAGAGAGTCACATGTGGTAGCAATCAAAAGAATATTCAGATATTTGAAGGGCAATCCAGACCATGGTCTATGCTATTCTAAGGATACTAATTTCTCTTTGGGTGCTTATATAGATGTAGATTGGGTAGGTTGTGCGGATGATAGAATAAGTACAAGTGGAATCTCTTTCTTTCTTGGAAACAAGATAGTTTCTTGGATAAGTAAGAAGCAATATTTAGTGTCATTATCTTGTTGCAACATCTTGTTGTACATAGGTGTTATAAATGAAGAATATATTGAAGGATAGTAGAATAACATATGATGAATGTATTCATATCTTATGTGATAATATAAGTGCTATCAATATTTCAAAAAAAGTACTAATGTGATGATGGAGGAAATGGAAAGCTAAATATAAGCTTTATTTTGTTCCAACACCACACAATGGATCATTAACATGTAAATTCTAAAATGAAACAACAAACAAAACTACACTAAAGAACTAACAAGCCTATTTTAATCCATTTCTCTCCTATTCATAGGATTTTGTGAATTCAAAATTATGCTCTCAGATTTTTAGCACTTTGCACAAAAAGCTATGTGAAACAAAGAAGGAATTATTTATGAAATAATGACATTTATAGAATTGAAAGAACAAGATTGAATGAGTGTGTGAGATCCAAATGTGTTGAGAGACAAGAGATTTATAAGTGTTTTCATGAATGATTTCCGATTGTGAAATGAATGTGGGATTAGTTGAAGGTAGTTAGAAATAGATTTATCCCACATTGGTTGAGTGGATGAAATGGATGTGAGATGAGAGGATAAATATGATATAGCATGGTTATGAAATAAGATGAAATGATGCATGAAAATGATAATATAATATCATGAGGTATTAAATACTGAATAAGAGGAGAATATGATAAAAATGCAATCCAATGAATAATCAAATAATGTGATAAATGAAATAATGAAAAGTGATGAATACCATAAAGTATGAAATAATGATAGAATAACAAATAGAAATAATAGAGTGATGAATGATTGTGAATATGATATTAGGGAAATTTAATGAGGAAAAATTAGGTAAAATTTTGTGTGTCTACATTTTGCCCCTCTTTGAAACAACACAACTCATCACGTTGTTTCAAAGAAAAATCAAAGAATATTGATTAACTGATACATGCCCCAAAGATATCTTGATAGGTAAATCTTTTTGTCGATATGATATGCCCCCTTGAGAGATTGATTGAAAAAATTGTGATAAGATTAATCTCTTGATAGACCATAAGAAAATGATTTGAGAATGATTTATATTATGCAAGTGATTAAAACTAGATGTACATTTGATGAAAATGCACAATTGATGAGCATAACTGAACAATTGATGGAAATGATCAATATAGCTAGGTTGATGAAATGATGAAGCTGATTGAGATTGATGATAGAACAAGATAAATAGGTTAATGGGCATTAGTCGAAACAAAGACATGAATTTTTTATACGAAGGGATTGATTGATCTCTAAGAAAGATAAAATAAAGAAATGAAATGATGAAAAAGATGGATGATGAAATAGATGAAAACCATGAAGGAAATGAAATGGATGAAAGTAATGAAAAATCTTGTGCTTTTTTAAGTGCTTATATCATCATTGAGCTTATTATATTGTAAATTAGTATAAGCATCTAGATAACATGAGCTTCTAGAAGACCTAAATATTGTTTACATTTTTATTTAACGGTAAAGTATAAGGACCTTAGATGACCTAGATACTTATTCCATAGAAGACATTTATCAAATAAGGAATGTTCTTATCCACACTAGACCCTTAGGTTCTTGATGATTTTAAACAACCATGTTGTAAGAAAAATCATCATATGAGTAAGGAATAATCCACAGGAAACAAACAAGTGAACATGCCCCATCCTTGCCTCTCTAGTTCAAAACATCCTCGATAAGCTAAAAGACATGTCAACAAAGATAAAATAATAAAGCAACCAAAGATTAACAAACAAGAAGATATCATGCTTTATTCTAAAACTTTGAGTTTCTGTCATAACTTGTGCGTTGATATGATGGATTGTAAACATGATTGTCAATCTTGTCAATGGTGTTGATTTTATTTGAAGTTCAAAGCTACGTAATGGCAATTTGAAAGGGTCAATTTTCTTTTGAAGTTATTTGATTTTTTTTTTTTGGATTTTTCAAGAATTTTTATGCTTTTTTGGATTTTTTAGGAATTTTTATGCTTTTAGAATTTTTTCAAAATTTTTATGCTTTTTAGGATTTTTTCAGGATTTTTTATGCTTTTTAGGATTTTTCAAGACTTTTTATGCTTTTAAGGATTTTTTAGAGAGCTTGATGAAATGAAACAAATTGCAAGAAAGCTGACAAACATGGAGAATAGTTCTTCTGACCCCAAGATGCCCCTGTGAGGAATAAGATCAACTTAGTATGCAAGAGAAATATTGTGTGCCAATGAAGGAATGTCAAGAAATTCACAAGACATGGCCAGGAGGAAGAGGCTATTATAAAGTGGAGAGTGAATGTAGATGGTAGGGAAAGACTAGGCAAAGCGTTGAAGGAGAGAGGAGCAAAGTCCCTACACATGGTGTCGGTTGCCTAGTTTTCACCATGGTACTTGCCCAAGGCGCCTGTTTGCCAGGTTTTCACCAGTGGATGAATTTATTTCTCTTTATTTTATTTAATATTTTTTTTTTGTATTTTCTCTATTTTTTTCATTTTTTTGTATGTTCTCTATTTTTTTCATTTTTTTGTATTTTTTCGGTATCATAAAAGAATGTACTTCTCTGAAGTACTCAAGTATAAAACCTTCAAAGATGCATATTGTTGATAGGATCACTAAGAAATTCACCTTTAGGAGTAGATAATTGATATGCCCCTGATCCATACACAGTAGTGATAACATATGGACCTAACCAATTAGGTTCAAACTTACCTTTCTTCTCTTTATCTTTCTGATTTTTAGGATTCTCCTTAAGGAAAAGATCACCGATCTAAAATGTCTGTGGTTTCACTTTTTGATTATAACTTCAGCTCATTCACTGTTGATATTCTCTAAGATGATTAAAATTAGTTTTTCGTCATTCATCCAATAGTTCCAACTCATGCAAGTGAGAAAATTTGTAGTCTTCATCATTGATCAAATTGCACAAGGAAACTCACAAAGAGGGTAACTCAACCTCAATGGGTAAGATAACCTCAATGGGTAAGACAGCCTCAGATCCATAAAAATGAGCATATCAGGTAGCACCTATGGGGGTGTAGAAACTCATGCGGTAAGCCCAAAAAACATGATTCAGTTGAACATTCGAATCACACCCAGCTTCATTGACCATTTTTTAAAGAATTTTGAGAATAGTTTCGTTAGAGGCCTCAGCTTAACCACTACCTTGAGGGTAGTATGTTGTAGAAAAATGACATTGTATATGGAATTTCTCACTTATTTCATGGACATCTTGAGTTTTGAATGAACAACCATTATTTGTGACAATGGATAAGGGAACACCATAATGACAAATGATATAATTCAATATGAAAGTGGCAATTTTTTCCAGTGATGTTGATGAGAGGAACAAATTCAATCCATTTTGTGAAATAATCTATGGCAACTAGGATGAACTTATGATCATTGGATGAAGGTGGATGGATATTTCCCATGAGATCAAGTACTCATTGAGGAAAGGGCCACAATGTAGAAAATGACTACAATTCCTGTGCATGAGCATGTATCAAGTCTGCATGTTTTTGACACTGTTTACATTTTTTAACAAAATGATAAGCATCTCTTTCCATGGTAGGCCAATAATAACTAGTATGAGGGTAAGTGCAAGAAGTTGGGTCCAGGAAGAGGGGAAGTTTCGGCCAAAAAAAAAATCTCACAAAAAATGCGTATGCGTTATGCATTGGGTACCCGAGCCTTGAAAAACGTGTATGCACTATAAAACACATATGCATTATAAAACACATACGTGTTATATAACGCATACACGTTATATAACGCATACGTGTTTTATAACACGTACAATTTATTTATTTAAAAAAAATGCTTTTTAGAAAGGGGTACCCATTTTAAAACGCGTACGCATTTTAAAATGGGTACCCATTTCTAAAAAGCATTTTTAAAAAAAATAATCAAACAAATAAAGAACGCATATGCGTTTTGTAATGCGTATGCATTTTTAAAAACACATATGCGTTATTAAAAATTTGAATCTCCAACCCACCTGCAGCCTTGGTTTTAGGCTCGGGAAAGGCTTGGCAATCCGAGCCTTAGCCTTTGAGCTACAACTAAAAAACTAAGGCAAATTGAAGAAGAATGTCCAACTTTGACAATATGGCTAATGGACTTTTTTTCTGAATCAATCTATAAAATTAAAACCCATTACATAACACGATGTCTAGTTTCCAAATATATAATTTTTATTAATATTGGATTATATTTTCTAGTTTTTAATTAATTTCAAAGCAAACTAGTCCTTAAACTTGAAATATCAGACTTTTTTTGTTTTTTAATAACTTTTATTTAGTGAAGTTTCTTGCAAAAAAAAATATATGACATCAATCTTTAGACAATTCTTTACACAATGAAAAAAAAAAGTTTTAAAAAATGTTTAGTTTAGGTCAAATTATGTTGTCCGTACACGTTGATTTTTAAAAACAACAATTAAGGCCAATAAAAATTTAATAAAAAGAAAAATATTCAACAAAAAATTACAAAAAAAATTCCTCATCAATCTTCATTTTGTTAGATCTCTTTCCCCAAAAGGAATTAGCAAAATAATTTTATTTGGGTCAAAAAGTGGTGTCCGTACAAGTGCATGGTATGGTAAAAAAAAGGGACTTTTAAAAAGTGATTTTTATAGATCCCTATCAAAATTTAATTTCTACAATTTGGGTATTTGAATAATTTACATATTTAGAAACTAGATTGAAAATGCTAAATTTCATAGTAGTGACGTTTTCCAAAATTCATTGTGTAAATACCTCAAATTTTCAGTCCAAGTGTGAGAAATTATGAAAAACAGCAAAAACACTTCCACTTTTTGAGGTTTTTGTGGACCCAACTTCTTGCATCAGCCCATGAAAAAGTTTCGTAGCTAGTATAGGACCAATAGAATTTTTCCCACATATACTTTCATGCATTTCTTGTAAGGTAGTGTTGGCGTCATCACACTCAAGAAATCTAAGCAAAGTACCATCAAGACCTCGATGATATAGGGTATCAACTAGAATAACATAACAAGAGGCTCAATGAATAAAGGATTTGTGAGAATTATTAGAAAGATCAGATGGTAATATATTGTCACATAAGTATGCATAGATATCTCCATACCATTGAAAATTAGGACCAAATATAAGGCATATCATTTTAGATTATGGAAAATTATAATTAGGCTCCAAAAGAGGCTCAACCTAAAACTCACAGTATTCAGCGTTCCTAGGCATTATGACAAGTGAAGCTATGGTAGCCATTGCATCAGTAGATTTATTGTTATCCCTAGGAATTTTTTCAAATGTGACTGTGGTAAAATAACGTTCGAAATCATCTACCATTCGCTTATACGACATCAATTTTTCATCTTTTGTTTTATAATCATCATTGACTTGTTTGATCACAAGTTGAGAATCAACAAGGACACGTAGTTCAGGTATTTTCCATTGTATAGCCATGCAGAGTGCAAAAACCAAAGATTCATATTTTGCAATATTGTTGGTACATGGAAACTATATCTTGTAAGCTTTTGGAATACAATCACCTTGTGGTGTGACTAAGAGGATACCAACATCAAAACCACCTTGTGTAAAAGAACCATCAAAATATAAAGTCCAAACATGTGAATATTCTATATTGAATATTGATTCATCAGGTAATTCTATGATAAGTGGATGATCATATATTATAGGTTGCATCTACTAGTTGATTTGCTATAGCCTGCCCTTTGATTTATTTTCTTTCAACATATTCAATGTCAAATTCACTTAATATCATAACCCATTTAGCTAGCCATCCAGTGAGAGTTGTTTTCTACAAAAGATACTTGAGAGGATCAATCTTAGAAATTAGCTTGGTCTTTTGTGTAAGCATGTAATGCGCAAATTTTGTGAAGCAAAAAATACAAAAAGACATGATTTTTCAATAGGAGTGTAATCCATTTCATGGCCTACAAGAGTGAAATTGATATAATAGATAGCTCATTCTTTTCCTTCTGAATCATGTTGTACCAAAACTGCCCCTAGTGCGGTGGAAGTTTCGGATATATAAAGTAGTAAAGGCTTATCATCTACAGAAGCTACTAAAATTGGAGGTGACATTAAATATTATTTGATTTTTTGAAAAGATTGTTCACATTTTTCATCCCACTTGAATGGAAAATTTTTACGCATAAAATGTTGAAATGGTTGATACTTATCTGCAAGTTGTGCTATAAAATGTTTGATAGACTACAACTTTCCTTGCAAGGATTGCAATTGATGGATATTCTTTGGTGGTGGAATTTCTAATATCACATTGAATTTAGTAGGATCAACTTCAATTCCTTTGGCATAAACGATGTATCCAAGGAGCTTCCCAGAGGTTACCCCAAATACACACTTCTTTGGATTCAATCTTACTTGATATTGCTCTAGCCGTGTGGAAATTTTGTCCAATATTTCCAAGTGTCCTTCTCTAGTATAATATTTTCCTAGAAAATCATCTACATAATATTCCAAATATGTATGCATCATGTCATGAAATATTATGGTCATGGTGTGCTAATGAGTAGCTCCAAAAATTTTCTATCCAAAGGGCATAACATTCCAACAAAAAATTCCCCAAGGGAAAGTGAATGTAGTCTTAATTTGATCTTCAAGAGCTATTTTTATCTAATTATAACTTGAAAAACCATCCATGAAGGATAACATCTCATGTCCTGCCACTAAATCCACTATTATATCAATGTTGGGAATTGAAAAATCATCTTTAGGGAAAGCCTTATTTAGATCTCAAAAATCAGTACAAACATAGACACTTCCATCAAGTTTTGAAACCGGAACTAAATTTTATATCCAATTTGCATAATCCATATTCCTTATGAATCATACATCTAACAAAATTTGTAATTCTTCTTTGGATAATAGGGAAATTTGTGGATGCATCTTTCTCAATTTTTGTTTAATAGGTTTTGTTCCGGGTGGTAAAGACAAGTGATGCATAACAAGATTAGGATCAAGCTCTGACAATCTGCATAAAACGAAGAAAAAATAACCTATTTTTATTTGAAAATTTTATGAATGTCTTGTTCTCTTCAGATGATAATGACTCCACTAAACCTATAAGCTTTGGATTTTCTTTTGTGCCAAGATTTACCGTAACCGTGGTTTCAACCAACATGGATGATTTTTCATGAGAATATTGCCTCATCATTTTGAGGGTATAATTTCTTGTGCTCATAGAAAATTTATGATTGCCTCATCATTTTGAGATTCATCTAGTTGTGAAGCTCCTTTCTGATCCCAATCAATGGTTTGGAGATGAACCAAGGGCAAATGGTCATTTGGGTCAATATTTTGAATGGATTCAATGGTAGAAATGGCATGACTAGGTTCAAGGGTAAATACTTCTTCACATTCATGGATATCAATGAAATCATAAAAGTTATCGATGGCACCTTCCTCATCAATCTGGGTTGCATTCGAGGACTCTTCTAAATTACTTGAATTTCCCTTAGTACTCGAGGTCTTATCATTCTATGCATCATACCCTAAACTAGAAACTTTATGTTGTCCAACAGGTTGTATTGGTTCAAGAATGCCTTGCTTCTACAAGCCCAGTGGGCTCTGACCATCATATTCATATTGTTTCATTATATTCAATCCTTTCCCATATTGTTCAATCGGTATATTCACTTCAGATTTGTCAATTTATTCTTTTCTTTGTCATCATCTTTATACAACTAGCCTAAGAGATCCACTTCTTCTATTTCATCATATAAAGCACCCATTTTTTGAGAATATTAGGTTTATAGATCATAGTATTAGTGTCATTGGTTGCAGTTTCAGTCATTTGTGGTTTGCCATATGCTTGAGGAGATAAATTTAACTTTCCAATGCATAGTGTAGGACTCGTAGAGTATTCTCCTACCCCTTGTTCTTTCACTTTTATTTTAACTCTAGTCTCAACAGATTTAGAAGTGGACGTGTTTAAACAATCAAGATCAATATATGCTTGAGAGGAAGGTGCTTATCGATTACTTGGTATTGTTGATTCTATTTTGGGTTTTAATTCATTACAATACATGAAAGGGTTTTGATCTCCTAGTATAGTAATCTCAACACCATTGTGTGGGAATTTGACACACTAATGATATGTAGAAGGTACAACTTGCATACCATTGATCCATGGTCTTCAAAGGAGGATATTATACATTAAGGGGAGCTCAAGGACTTGGAAAACCACATCCTTCACTATAGGACCAAATTTGATTGGTAATGTGATAAATCATTTAGATGAATGTTCCACTTCATCATATTCTTTTATAGTAATCCTTTTTCTTGGATCAACTGCATGTTCAGAGTATCCTAATTCAGTGATCAAATTTTCAGTACAAATATTAAAACTTGCTCCTCCATCTATCAAAACTTGCTTGATCTTAACATTATGGACAAATAATTATATGTGTAAGGTTGCATTATGAGGTTTTTGCGTGGATAAATAATCATATTATGTAAAATTGAGAGTAGAAGAAGTAGTGATATGAACCACCATAGCTTGAAATTGATCCACATGTAAATCAGTAGGCAAGATAGTTGTAGCAAGAGTCTTGTCAAGAATAGATTTATGTTTACGAGATAAGCACAAAAGCTCAAGTATGGAAATTTGTGTAGCCGTTTTTCCTAAATTCTCTATAAGGTTATATTGTGAAGTTGGTATAATAGGTTTAGAGTTAGCAGATTTGGAGCTAGGACCTTTAAGGGTAATTGTTCCTCAGTGGGTTGCAAAATTGGAATTAGAGTTTTTCCCTTTTATGATGAAGGTATTTACATGGTTATCAGCTTCACATATGTTGTTTATAATATATTCATATTTAGTAGTGGTATAGTTTACCTCATCCCTAGATTTAGGAGTCTTTATCTTTTTCATGCTTAGGGAAATGATTTTTAAACATCTCACGTTTTGAATTACTAGAAGGAGTATGTCCGTCAACTAATATTATTCTGTCATCAATAAGATCTTGTATTAACTCTCGAAGCTTATTATATCTATTATTTTTATGTCCTTTATGTTTGTGATAATCACAAAAATCATTGTCATTCCACCATGGGGTTTCTCTTGTGGATTATATTCTCTTCGCTCAGGTAGCGTTATGAAATTACTTTCAAGAAGTTCTTTTAAATTAGATTTAAGTGATTGCCCCAAAGGTGTAAAGTTTCATTTGGGAAAAGTGATTTTATTTTCTTTTCCTTTAATAGAGGAGGAACCTTTAAGATTGTAGATAGGTTGTGAAGATTTATCTATTTTAGTATCAGCAACACCATCATTAACAATATTCTTATTTTGAGCAAAAAATGGTGTCCTATTACTATTGTTTGAACTTGAGCCTGTTTTATAATATTTTTTGTTGTTTATCTTGAGAAAAACATAGTCAATGAGAGTTTTCTCAACTTTAAATATCATCTCTATCACTTCCTCAAAATCATCATTTTTTTAAAAATGAAGCTCTTGTGCTATGTCTTTGATTAAATTGTGACAAAATAAATCAATCAATTGTTGATCAAGAATGGGATATGGTGCTCTTTTTTTAAATGTCTCCATCATTGTAAAAATGACATGAAGGAATCCCCTTGTTTTTTCTTGGTATTACACAAGTCTCTCACATTGATTTTATGCTCATATTTATAAGCATAATGTGCAATAAATTTTTCATCCAATTCTTGAAATGTCTTAATAGTAGGGGGTAATCATGAAAAAAAATCCATAGCAACTCCGCCATGGCTATGCTAAAAAATTATCATAAGATATGTTTATTCATGTGCAAATTATAATGTTGCAGATTTTTTTCTCTTATATGGTCCTTAGGATCTCCTTTTCCTTGGTATTTATCAAGTTTTGGTAATTCCATATTGCTAGGAAAAGGTGACATTGATATGCTAGGATAAAAAGGATAAGGACAAATATCCCCAAGAGAAAATTTATAAGATGATTTCTTTGCATTTTTTATATTATCCAATTCTTGCCTCAAAGGTCTAAGTTCATCCAAGATAGGATCATTTGTAGGTTTTGGTGTTGTCGTATTTTTATAACTTTTGTAGCTTGGTTGTAAATAAAATGGTGTATGATCTTTTACTGTACCTTCTATATTAGAAATTTGGGGATTTTTTGATTCAAATTTGGCATATGTAAATAGAGATGCATCCATGTTGAAAGGTAGTTTTATCCCCTCGTCATCAATAGTTTTGAAGCAATGTTTTGGGTCACTTTTAAACACTTTCTTGAAGAATTTAAAAAATCGTTTATCCTTAAGTGCTTCTTCCACATGTTTGTCATCATCTACTAGTGATATAATTTTTGTCTTCTTGTTCATATAGAATGTCAACATGTTGGTCTTTCTTGTTTATCAAGGGATTCAACTTGGTGGTCTTCTTGTTCATCAAGGGATTCTAAATGTTTGCCAACTTCTTGTTCCATTTTGGTTTGTTTCCTAGTTTTAGGTGGCATGAGTGATAGTTCTGATCTTTGACCTATATGAATGAGACTTAAGGGATAAACTAAAATGCAAGTCCTAAGGTGTAAGATGAAATACCAATCCTAGAGTGTGAAATGAGATGCAAGTCTTAAGAAAATGCAAGGTGAAATAAGAAATATTAGACTTAGAATGGGTTATGAAGAAAAATGATTATGAATGATTTGTTAGGGTTAGAAGACAAATATCTAACAATTTAAATGCAGATTTGACCAATAAAATAGAGAAATAAAACACATAGAAAATTATTCCAAAAATAAGACAACATAGAGAATTTAACCTAGTTCACCCAATCTAGGCTACATCCACAAAACCACAACCGTCCAATGATTTATTATCAAATGCAAAACATATTAAAATATTGCAAATAATGCAATGATACAACTCCCCATCCCAACTACTTATAAAAATATTTTAGAAGCTTCCAGAAATTAGAGTTCTACAAAGGAGTTTTTTTTCTTTTTTGGTGATGAAGTGAAAAAGGTGATTTTTTTCTCAGGGGTTGTTGCCCTTGAACCCCCACCCGAGGCTCGGCTCAGTCTCAAAACCCTACGAGGATACATGAAGAGTGTACAGTACTAAAGAGTGTACAATATACCATGATCACTTGCCACATACCAATAATCTCCCACTTGGAGACTGATCAAGCTCCACACCAACACAATCTCCCACTTGGAGACTGATCCTAGATGACACCACTACACTTACAACTACCACTGGAAATAAGAACCTTGGACCCTACTGCTCTGTTATAATTTTAACCATGAAGACCAACCAAATCTGAAGAGGAGCTCAACTTCTCCCTTGTCAGTGCCTTTGTAAACATATTTGTTGGATTGACATCTGTATGTATCTTTTCCAACTTTATCTATCCATCCTCCAACACTAACCAAATGAAATGATATCTCAGATGAATGTGTTTGGTTTTAGAGTGCAAGGTAGAATTATTTGCAAGATGTATAACATTATGGCTGCCTATAAACAAGTGATTTTCAGCCTATTTTTTTTCCCAAATCTTCCATGAAAAATTGCAGCCATATCATTTCCTTTGTTGCCTCTGTTGCAACAACATACTCTACCTCCATGGTGGATAAAGCAACCAACTTTTGCAATCGCGAAATCCAACTCATTGTTGTCCCACCAACTATAAATACATAACTTGTGGTACTCCACCTGGTATCTATATCCCCTACCAAATTTGAGTTAACATGGCCTTTTAAATATGTATTAGAGCCCTCAAAAAATAAAAATTTATTGGATGTACCTCTCAAGTACATGAGAATCCATTTTATCGCATTCCAATGCTCAACTCTAGGATGAATCATATACTTGCTAACAAATCCTATGACGTGTACAATATCCAGTCTCGTGCATACCATGGCATACATTAAACTGCCTGAAGCTAAAGCATATCATACCTTGGAAATTTTTCCTTCCTCCTCTGGTGTCTTTGGACACATATCCTTAGTCAATTTGACATGACTTGGCAAGGGTGTGCTGATAGCTTTTTCATTCTCCATATGAAATCTTTGCAACACATTTTCAACATAATCAACCTGACATAGAAACTATTTTTTGTTTTTCCTATCTCTTGTAATGTTCATACCAAGGATTTTTTTTGCTGCCCCCAAATCTTTCATAGAAAATAAATTTGCTAACTACTATTTTAACTCCTTTATGTGATCCATGTTAGACCTCGCTACAAGCATATCATCAACATATAAAAATAAAATAGTGTAGCTATCTTCAAATAACCTCTTAAATTAAACACAATGGTTTGAATTATGTCTATTGTAGCCTTTCTTAGTCATATACAATTGTTGAGGTGCTTGCTTCAAGCCATATAAACTTTTCTTCAATTTTCACACTAGTTTATCCTTACCTTTGACCTCAATTCCTTGTGGTTGTTCCATATATATTTCCTCTTCCAAATCATTACGAAGAAAGGTAATTTTAACATCAATTTGTTCTAAATGAAAATCTTTAGCAGCCACAATACTTAAAACAGTATGGATAGAATTCATTATAAAAACTCAAAAAAAAATCATCAAAATCAATGCCCTTTTTTTGTGCAAATCCCTTTACAACTAATCCGGCTTTAAATATTTTATTACCTCCATCCTCCTCTTTCAATCTATAAACCCATTTGTTTGGTAAAGCCTATTTCCCTACAGGTAAGTTGCATAATTCCCAAGTTTGATTTTTCAGCAAAGAGTCCATTTATTCTTCCATTCCATGCTCCCATTGAACCTTGGTATCCATCTGCATAGCTTCATCATAACAATCTGGTTCACCAAAATCAGTTAATAAAATAGAATACAAAGAGGGAGAAAATATTTTCAGAGGTCTACTTATCCTTGAAAATCATCTAACACTCACTAGATGTGTGTGGTATTTGTTGTTGTTGTTGTTGTTGCAGAGCATGAGGAACCACTGGAACAACATTGTTTAGAGTATCATCTATGACTGCATAATCATTTTCTTTCTTCTTATGATGTTTTAACTGATCTTTGTACAACATTTTCTCATTGAATATGACATCCCTACTTCTCATAATTTTCTTATTTTGAAAATCACAAAGCTTATTACCAAATTCATCAATTCCATATCCAACAAACATACATTTATTTGATTTTGCATCAAGCTTGGTTCTACTTTTAGAATCTACATGTGAAAATGCTTCACAACCAGAGGTTTTGAGAAAATAATTTAACTCACCTTCTTACCTATCCATGCTTCCTCTAGAATACCACAACCTAAAGGATTAGAGGGACCTCTATTAATTAAATAAACAATAGTGTTTACTGCCTCTACCCACATGTTTATAGGTAGCCCAACATGCAATCTCATAGTCTGTGCACACTCCATTATTGTTCTATTCATGTGCTCAACCACTCCATTTTCTTGTGGAGTCCTTGGAACCATTTTTTACCTATGAATAAAATTAGAGGAACAATAATATTCAAACTATTTACTGCAATAATCACCACCATTATCAGATTTGAGACATTTTCAATTTTTACCTGTCTCATTCTCAACCAAGCTTCTCCATTTTTTAAAAGTTTCAAATACATCAGATTTTTCCCTAAGGAAATAAATCCATACCTTCCTAGTTGCATTATTAATGAATGTAACATAATACTGAGAGCCACCAAGAGAAGATACTTGAGTTGGTCCCCATACATCTATATGCACAAGCTTCAATTTCTAATCTTTCTTTTGTTTCCCTTCTTTGAGAAAACTAATTCTCTTTTGTTTTCCATACACACAACTTTCACATAAACACATATTAACACATTTTAGACCTAGTAAAAAATAATTTGAATAAAGTACTTTCATACCTTTTGCACTCATATGTCCAAGTCTATTATGTCATAGTGCTGATTCAAAATCCACAACAACTATCTGATTTTCTACCTGCTGAACTACAACAACTGTTCCTGAACATTGGTTTTTATCTACAATAGCTAAAGTAGAAGGAATAGTATGACCTATACAAAGATATAAGGTTCCTACTTTCATACCTTTTTCTACGACTAAGGAACCTTTTGTAACCTTCCAATTTTTATCACTAAATGTAACAACACAACCTTCATCATCTAGTTGCCCTGCTGAAATTAAATTTCTTCTTAACTTTGGAATGTGCCTTACCTCATTTAGTAGCCATTGATTCATCTTCTGCAACTTAATCTTGATTCTTCCCTTTCCAACAATCTAACAAGGCTCATTATCTCCTAAATAAACCAACCCAAAATCCCCTTAGACATAATCAAGAAAATCATTTCTATGGGGTTAGCATGAAATGAAGCTCCTAAATCTAACACCTAGGAATCATCAACATTATTAAGGGAAAGAATCAAAGCATCCTAATTAGAGTTATTAATTACCATATTTTCCTCTTTATTTCCTTCCTTTTTGTCTCCTTTATTTTTCTGAGACCAACAATCTTTATTTAAATGAATCGTCTTATCACAGTATCAACAATCCCTCTTGTCTCTAGATTGGGAACTTCTATCCTTTTATTTTCCTTGTGAATTTTCACGACTTCTAGAATTGTTTCCTCTCTATTTTTTTCTATCTCTGCTTTTTGCATTCAAAACACTGCTTGATTTGGATGTTCCACTTGATATTTTCCTACGAATTTCCTCGCTAAAAAATACACCAACAACATCATCAAATTTCAATGTATTTGAATGAGAAACATACTTGCTAATAGCCATTACCAAGCTATTCTAGCTTTGAGGCAAAGAACACAGAGCCAAAAGAGCCCCAAATTCTTCATCAAAGTTTACATTTAAAAAATTTAATTGACTGGTAACCATAATAAACTCATTTAAATGACCAACAACTAACCCACCTTCTACCATTTTCATATTAAATAAATGCTTCATAAGCAATACTATATTCAAAGAGGAAGTATTTTCATATAACTTTTTGAGGGTTTCCATCAAGTCTTGAGTTGTCTTTGCTTTTGTAATATTGAATGGAAGTGATTGTGCTAAACATAAATGAATACTGCCAAGTGCCTTTCTGTCCAAAATATCCCAGTCCTCATCAGACACTGTTGAGGGTTTCTTGATTTTCCCTTCCAATGGCCTCCATAAATCCTTCTGATAGAGGTAGTCCTCCATCTGCATCTTCCATAACTAATAGTTTTGTACATCGAACTTCTCAACCTTCAACTTACCCCCATCTGCCATTTCTCCCACTCAACCGTGAGACCTTCCTGCATATGATAACCGAACACAACCTAACTCTGATACCACTTATTAGGGTTAGAAGGCAGATATATAACAAGTTAAATATAGATTTGACCAATAAAATAGAGAAATAAAACACACAGAAAATTATAGTAGAAACAAGACAACACAAATAATTTAACGTTGTTCACCCAATCCGGGCTACATCCACAAAACCACAACCATCCAATGATTTTATTATCTAGTGCAAAAAATATTACAATCTTGTGAATATTGACATGCTACAACTCCCCATCCCAATTTCTTATAACAAGATTTTAGAAGCTCCCATAAATTAGGGTTCTACAAAGTCAAATTTTTTTCTTTTTTGATGACGAAGCGAAAAAGGTGAATTTTTTTTTTTGAGGGTTGCCGCCCCCAAACTCCTGCCCGGGCCCTGCCTCAGACCCCTATGAGGATACATGAAGAGTGTACAATATAAAATTATCATTCACCACATACCAACATGATTTACTATGATGGAAACTCCAAGATAAACTAAAGGTAATTCTAGGCCTGAGAATGATTTGCAAGCAAGGTATACTTGTGTTACAAAGGATGGACACAAGGATGAACAATCAAGAGAGGATGCTGCTAAAATAGGAGATGATTAACTCCAAGAAAACTATCCTACCCAATGATGTTGGTGGATTCCCTAACTCAAGGACGATTAACCTCAAGTGATAAAGGGTAAGATATGAGCAACTTTTGATTGTAGGACTCAAAGAGAATAACTTAAATGTAAACTAGGAGTTATGCTTGACCAAGGATAAAAATGCAAATGGATATGACTAAGGTGATATGTCCTAAATATGCAATGATTGAAAGTTGAAACCTAAAGATCAAAATCAAGGATGATGCCAAAAGGCTAGGGATGGTTATGTTTTGGTTTTCTATTTTAAAAGTACAAATGGCAAGATATGGATGTTATGTTAAAAAATGTTTGTTGATGTTTAGTGACAATTTAATTTCAAGTGTGATGTTTGGTTAAAGTTGGAAATTTATTTTTTGAACACACACATAAAACACAATAAACAAGGTGTTTTTTTGATTTCTCACAATGATAAGCATGTACAACCTAGGGTTTGGAAAGGATAATATTTGTTGGATCGAACTTGAATTACTCTAGCCGTTCTTACTCTTAGTGGATGATTAAAAGCTTGGACACATTGTCTCCCCCTTACACGACACTCACTTCTCAGGTCAACCAAGCTTCAAGTCTCATGAATCTCCCATGATGAACTTTTCATCTCGACTAAAAGTTGCAAGAAATGTGAGATGACATCAGAGGTAGTCCCTCCTATACCAAAAATAGAAGGTTTTGGGTCTCTAAAACAAAGGTGTCTAGTAAGGGCACTCATTCAAGCATCCATATGTGCTCTCTCCCTCGGAAGGCTTCCTTCCTATAGAACACAAGTACTGGGTAAGTCGACACAGTTAGGCAATTAGAACCTATTGCTATGACTTTTGTCACAACACATTTTATATAGCGACTGAGAGTGACTTGGCATTAGCTCGTTACCGCTTAGGGTCGTCCCCTTGGGGTGAGTACTTTTTCCCACCAAGGTAGTGATGTAGGAGCATCCAGTGGTGTAAGGGCAATCCTACATCACCCAAAAATATTTTTACTTTCATTTTGCTTTTTGTAGATGTTCTTGCATTTCTGGATACCCTTTTCGTCAAAGAAGTTCCAACTTTCAAAACTGCTTTTTTGCTTTTTCTATTCAACTGCTATTTTTAGCAGGTGTGAATTTGAAGGCATGAGGAGACAGAAATTTAAGGGAAGCTTCAGGAAAGAAAAATAAACACTTTGGTGAAAGAGTCAGGCTAAGATCATTCCCGGTTCAAAAGTTATTCAAGTTTCAATTTTTGCTTTTTGCCTTATAAAATCATCAGAGCTAATTTTGAGGTACTTAAAGGCTCCGGATGGGCCCAAAAATTGGTGGAAAATGAAAGTGGTTAGCCTTTAGATTGCACTTTTGGCAGTTCATTTTCGCAAGAGCTTTTCGAAAAGGTATTATGATTGAAGATCCGATGGTCAAATCTTAAGTTAGGGCTTCCAGAAGCTGGTGCATATTTAGAATGTTGTTTTTGGCTCCAAACAGAGAATTGGGCTATTTATGGGGTAGTTTCTTTATGTAATTGGTATGCATTGCAGAACTCGAGGATTTGAGATCCTCTGCATGTAAGAATTTCATATTTTGAAAATAATAAGATTCTCTAGTTTTATGTGTGGATTTTTGTGACCCGGGTTGGCACCCTCATCAGGTAGGCCCGAGTAAAAGTACAAATTTTTGTCACACTTTTATAAAGGAAATAGCCAACATTGATCTAACTTTTAAACTTGAATCACTAGAAACTGACATATATGTTTAGAATTTTGAGATGATGTAAACTAATAAAATGTGTATTTTTTAGTATATTTTATGTTTGCATTTTTTTGAAAAATTAAAAAATTATTAGAATATAGTTTTTAATAAATTAACACTATAATTTAGTTGCTGATAAAATGCTGAAAAATGGTGTTCCACTCGTAGTAAATTTTATTTTTTTCTTTCAATATTTTTGTGTATATTTATAATTTGAAACTTTAGGGCATGAATATTTTGTTTTGTAATTTTAATAAATATATATTTTTAAATAAATATTTAAATGTGCATGTATTAAAACATGGTTGTTTCCACTCATGTCAACTTTTATATTAAATATTTATGTAAAATAAAAAAATAAAATTATACTATCTTAATCTAGATTCTTTTATATAGGACATCATATTTTTTTTATTTTTTTAATAAGTTTTAGTATTTTTCTTGACATAGTAATGAACCTAATATTTTTGTGTTGGTAACCTACTTTTAGTGAAAAATAAAAATAAAATATAAATAATAATTGAACTATCAAACTAAATATACATTTGAAAACTACACTTATGGATCTAGCTAACAATTTTAGCTAGAAAAGTTGTGGACATATTTAACTTATCTAGAATCAATCTTACTACATCATATGTTTGACCAAAATTGATTTTTAGTTATAAATACAAAAATTCATTGGTGCTGATAAGTTGGCCAAAAGTGTGACACAATTTTGTACTTTTACCCATCCTTCTAAAAGAATGTCACCATTTATCTTGCACCCAAGATCCACAAAGGCGAGGGGAGACGATACATGGTAACACCTTTGGGATAAAAAAAATGAAAAATAAGACATGACAAACAATGATTCTTTTTAAACACCAAAATCAAATGTGACATAATCTAAAAGCAAGCAATTTGTTTTAAAATCAAAACCAAATATTATCTCTTGAAACCAAAAACAAAGAAAATCCAATTAGCCAACTAACCTATTAAGCTTAGATTAGTTTAATTAAACTAAATTAAGGTTATTCCAAATTAAAACTATTCTAACTATTCAAAAAACAAAAATTAAAAACTAATTTATCTAAGCCCATTCTAAAATAACTTAATTAAAATCTAAATTAAAAGTTAAACTAATTTAAAAATTAAATGAAAACTAAATTAAAATCTAATTTAAAAACAAAACTAATTAAAAGCTATGTAAAAAAGTAAAAATCAAAATTAAAATCTATTTTAAAAAATTAAATAAAAAACTAAATTAAAATCTATTTTTATAAAGCTAATTAAAAACTAAATTAAAATCTATTTTTAAAAAACTAATTAAAAAGCTACGCAAGAAACTAAATTAATATCTATGTAAAAAAAGGACTAATTAAAAGCTATGTAAAAAGAAAAACTAATTAAAAAATATCAAGAGAACAACGATGTGAAAAAGACTCCAATAACATTTGCTTAAAAGTCTCTAAAGCCTGCTTCTGGCTCTAGTTGGCCCTTTAGTGGCAAAAGTTTTCCACAGCTGGCTCTCGCAATCTTGCCTCGACGTGAGGAAAAAGATGCAGAAAAAGATGAAGATAAAGTTGATGATGGTTGGGGTGCTTCTCCTGACATCACTCCAAACCCCGCTGATGTATGGGGGAAACATCTAGATGACAGGGACCCCCCAGGATCTACTAGCACTGCCTTGGTTGCCTAATTTTCTTTCTATTATTGGACCTCTGGGCTAGGCCCATGTGATATTTGGATTTTCTGGGCTAGGCCCATTTGTTATTTTGGCTTTTCTAGGCTGGTCCCATGTGACATTCGGGGTGTGCCTTTTTACCACCCGCCCCCTTTTTGTGAATTTGTAATTTTATCTTCATTAATATAAATATCTAGAAAATTCATCAAAAAAAGTCTCTAAAGCTTTTAATGAATATTTTTATGTATGGAGACAGAAAGTGGAGTGTAGAGTAGGGTATCGAAATCCATCAAATCATAAAGGACAACGGACTTACATCAGACTTTGTAGTTGCAACTGCCATGGTAAACTATTCGCATGAGCAAAAAAAAGTGGACACAGAGACAAGGCGAGAGGTTGTTGTATTCCAAACAAAACTTTTCTAATGCTCAAAGAAAATCGAATCAAAATACAGAAGGTCAAACAAAACTTTTGAAACATGTATGGAAATCCATCAAAATTCTAAAGAAGGGGCAAATCAAATCAAAATAGAGGAGGTCAGACAAAATCATTCTCTAGTGATGATATCATGCTCACTCAATCTGCAAAGGAAAGCGGATCCAAATTTGAGGAAAATAGATCATTTTATTCGTTTACACTTGTCAATGGGCTCTTGGTCTACTAGTGACATTGAAAGGTTCAGAATGAACCCACCAGGGATCAAGTCTTGCTGAGTGCAAAGCCCCGACGCCTAAAAAGGGATGAGGCCGAGATCGTACCCCATGCGGATTTTGGCGGAATGAATACCCCTCAGACCTTGGCTGCTAAGCTAAAGGGGACCCCTTGGGGGTTATCTTCAACAAACAAAAAAACAAAAAACTAGCACAAGACAATGGAATGGATGCGTTTAAAATTGAAAAAGAAACTATGTTAAAACAATTCATTCATAGTTCTCGGCAAAGGTATTCAGAAATCCACAGTCATGAGAAATCCTCTACTCACAATAACAATAGTAGCAACATAATTAACCTTAGCAGTGCAACCCAAACACCACACAATGGATCATTAACCTATAAATGCTAAAATGAAGCAACAAAAAAAATTACACAAAAGCATTAACAAGCCTATTTTAATCCATTGATCTCCTATTCAGAAGATTTTGTGAATTCAAAATCATGCTCTTAGATTTTTAGCTCTTTGCACAAAATGCTATGTGAAATGGAGAAGGAATTATTTCTAAAATAATGACATTTATGGAATTACAAGAACAAGATTGAATGAGTGTGTGAGATCCAAATGTGTTGAGAGACAAGAGATTTATAAGTGTTTCCACGAATGATTTTCCATTACGAAATGAATGTGGGATTAATTGAAGGTAGTTAGAAATAGATTTATCCCACATTGGTTGAGTGGATGAAATGAATGTGAGATGAGAGGATAAATATGATATAGCATGGTTATGAAATAAGATGAAATGATCCATGAAAATGATAATATAATATGATGAGGTATTCAATACTGAATAAGATGAGAATATGATAAAAATAGAATGTAATGAATATTCAAATAATATGATCAATGAAATAATGAAAAGTGATGAATACCATAAAGTATTAAATGATGATAGAATAACAAATGGAAATAATAGAGTGATGAATAATTGTGAATATGATATTAGAGAAATTTTAAAAGAAAAAATTAGGTAAAATTTTGTGTGTCTACATAATGCATTCTAGAACAAAGCATATATCTATCTGGTATCACTTTGTAAGAGAGAAAGTTGTCGAGAAGGAAGTAAAGTTATAGTATGTGACTAAAAAGGATCAAATAGTAGACATTTTCATAAAGGCTCTTCCATACATTCGAGTATCTTAGACATAAGCTAGGGGTTAGTTTCCCTTCTTCTTTTGACTAGATGCATAAGACTGTGCATCTTTCTAAGGGACCAATTCAAGCTATATTCTTTTTCCTAGATTGATGAAGGCTACCTCTCAAGGGGAGAAGGTAGAGGTGTCTTTGGCTAGTGTAGTCAGGGGGAGCACATCTTGTGCCTAAATTGGAGTGTGTTGGTGTTACCCTTTTTCATTGACATTGAAGGTAAAGAGAGAGTCTAAAAAACATAGGGAAATAAATGTTCAAGTGAGGGGGATAGCTGAAGTAAGGGAGAGTAGCTTAAGTATTGAAGATACAAAGTTTCTTTTGTTGTTGATGGTTTTTTAGAAGATGTTGCCATCAATGACAAAGGGGGATATTGTTGCACTATGTTATCATTAATGTTTTCATTGATGTCAACCTCTCGTGTGGATATGCTGAGAAAGTGTTTATGGTGTTGAGCAGGTGTTGCAAATGTAACAGGGTCACTTGGTTTCAAAGTTCTTTTGAGAAAATTTGCATAAAGACTATACAAGGTGAATAGGAAGTGTTATGCATTTTTTTCTACATTTCTTCATTCTTGAAGAAATTCTTGTACATTTTGGAAGTGATTATCATAGGTCTTGAAAGGTGTTATATCCAAAGTTTTAGGTTCTAGATAATGTGACAATAGAAGATATGTTTGATAGTGTGTTGGACCGTGTCTGGCTCATGAAGAGGGATATCTAGGAGAAATGGAAGTGCTCCACATTTATCCATGCTAAATTTTATTGTCCTACAAATTTGAGAATGTGCTAATATTTCTTGTACCTACCTTCCCTTGGTTTGTCTAGTGTTCAACTATTCCAAAAGATTAGTTCATGAGTTGTATCTCTATGATAGTTTGACTATTTGGATAGGATGATAGTATTATTAGTGTCATATATTTACACAAATTTTTTCTGGTTATTTTGTTGATCTTGGAGTATTTAGGGTGTTGTGTAATGTTTCTACATGTTTCGTAGGACTTTTTTGGCCTTGGTGAAATGTGAATTTGGTTGCTTGATCTAGTGTTAATTCTAGTTTGGATGACCTAGCATATTAGCGATGTTTGTGGATGAGTTTCATGATTTTTGGAAGCTTAGTTTACCATGTTGGTGTTGATTTGGATCCCTTGATGTGACCTACCCTAACTTATTTCCATCACAAAGGTGTTTTTTTTTGACCTATTTGGTGGTTTCACATTTTAAGTGCATATGTTTGATTGAAACCAACATAGAGAAGGTTATTTGAGGTTGCAAAGGATATATATACAAGTTCAAATATTTTGAGATGTATGTGTTATGGAATGATGTACGTGTGATCATGTGTTAAGATCTGAGTGTGAGAAAGAACACCGAAGACTAGTGGAAGAAGTGAGAAAAAAGTGTCTATAGTTTAGGGTGCCAAAATTCACTAGAGGCAATGAGTTGAAGGTTCTAGATGGTAAAGAGACATTGTGGTCCTTTCTCCAATTGTTCTGAGGTAGTGAACCTCCTTGTAACTATTTCATTGCAGTATTGAAGAATTGATCTTCCTGGGCAATGAGCCCTTAGAAGTGAACCTTTTCTTTGGAAAATGATCCCTTCAAGTAGTGAGCCTCCTATAATTGGTTTGGTTTTCATATAGTGAATTAATCCTCACCATGGTTCTTACCTTATGGGGTTTTCCACATAAAAATCTGGTGTTCTATTGTGAATGTTTGTGGAAATGTACTGTTTCATTTTTCTATATTTTTAATAAGGTTTTGAAGGTTTTAATGTACAACTAAATCATCCCCCCTCTTAATTATCTTGTGTGTCTAATAGATTTAAGAGCTCAACTCACTAAAAAAAAACTACTATTTTTACCCTAATATATTAAAATTAACTATACAATAACAACATAATCTTGCAAAATTGAATCAAAATGGTAAAGGGATTATGGGAACTTATCTTTATACATGGTTTGTAGGAATAAGCTCCTCCAACCTCCTTCCTTTTCAATGCCATAATATCTTGATCACCACCTCCTAAGAGAAAGAGATCCTCTCTTTTTCGAACATTCCACTCTAAAAAATCAAACAAAAAAAATAAAATAAAAAATGAAGGGAAGCATCCCCCAAAATACTCATCAAATGAGAAATATCAAGGAGTTCAATCTTCAATCCCTTGAATGAGGGAGTGAAACTTGACACTCTCTCATTCATCCTTTCAAGTAAACATGCTAGCAAGTGTTCACATATGTGTCAAGACTTTTAGGAATATGGGGAGAGTACTTGGACACTTTTTCTATGATATCTCAAGCAAAGGGGGCTCACATGTGAGTCTTTTGTGGGATTCCCCAGGCTCATAAATGAGCCTAAGGGAATGCGAATGAGATAAAATACATCAATTTCTCCCATACCAAAGTATAATTTTCAACAATCCTCTGAATGGGTCATTAAGAGAGGTCACATATAAAAACCCTTGAAAAATTTGAAGGTTTAAATTAACCCCATACTCATAGGCACTTACCTAAGGCACCAAAAAATATGAAATAAACTATAAAATAAGGTTTTTAAGACCTTTTAAATTCCCCTTAAAGAATGAATCCAAAATTAAGACTCAATTAAGGGTTCCTAAACTCTAATCCCACTTATACACTTAAACACCACACAAAACACACTTACACATAATTCACAAGATTTTATTTTTTTTGATTAAAAGGCAACTAGCCCATATAATTATATTAATATATGTAAAATTTATAGAATAAAATATCTACCAAAGCCAAATTATATCATATTCTTATAATATGGAAGGACCCCTTACCCATATGATGCATATTATCACTTAGCTATGTCTACCATTACAAAATACCCCAAAACCTATCTACTAAGCCTACATTTCCAAATGCATAAGCCCGAGAAAAAAACCTCTGACCTATCTGCTAAGCCTACATTTCCAAATGCATAAAGTCAACTAAAAGCCCATATACAAAATTGGGTATGTGTAGGATCATCATGGAAAAAGAAAGCCCTTAAGTGGCAATAAAATTCAAAAAATCATAGTTAGGCAACTTGACGTAAACATTTGAATAAGTTATCTATATTATTTCAAAAATATGTAAAAGTAGAATATGTAGCAAATTGAATGTAGTTTCTAAAATGCTAGGTTTATTTATTTATTTTAAAAATCTATTTGGTGAAAATTTGAAATTTCAATGCAGTAGTACTTAAATTTCAAGGCAAAAATAAGAAGTAGGTGTCTGTCTAACCACCCTAACCATAATAAAATGATAAAAAATTTTTTTATAAGATTTTAGATATAAGTAGAGGACTCATGTCCAGATGTGATGCATATTTTTTTGTATTTTTTTTTTTATGTAAATAATTAATTATGAAATTTTTATTACAAGTTTTAAAAAATATAAAAACTCGTGTGTCTGACCACCTTAACTTGGTCAAAAATTCGTGAAATTCAATTTTTTTTTGTTAATTGTATAGTATGTGAAGCATAGAATGTGATGCATGTTTTGGATTCAAAAAATGTGAATCCATTTGAAATCTATAGATGTTTTTCTATTAGGCTATCAATGAGGACTTTAGTCGTAATTCTAATAGAAAATGAATAAAAATTATTTATTAGATACAAAGTAAAGTATAATTTATATTCGTAGAAAGCTGAGAAGCTCCTTTACAAACCCTTTTCGTTTCATCAATTTTGGGTAAAATAAAAGTCATTAGCCACATGGGCGAAGTCTGGAAAAGTAAGGTAATTTGTTAAACATGTTTTTCATGTTGACTTCTTAGGATTGGCAGGTCCGAACCAAATTCCAAAGAAAGCCCAAGCCTAATCCCTAGGCATTAAATTTTTTGTCATCATATCGGATATCCAATTCAAATCGGATATCAGATTTGAATCCGATATTTGATATGTTTTAGATATGAGTTTTAAAAAATTTATACAATTTTTAATATATGATTTCAAAAATGCAATAAAGTTTATAATTTAATATATATAATCTACAATATAGTTTATAATGTAATATATAGTATACAATTTATAATAATCTCTTACCGAATTATGTATTTAATATATAATATATATTATTATTATGTATAATATTTAAATATTTTAGTTAATCTATAAATATTTAAATATATATTACTAATATATAAAATATTTAAATATTATCTCTTTCTCTCTCTCTCTCTAACTCTCTCTCTCCAAAGTCTCTCACTCAATCACTCCTATCTATCTCCTCTATCTCTCTGTCTCTCCCTACCCCTCTCTCCCTCAACCCTAAACCCCCTCTCTCTCCCTCCCACTCTCCCTCTCTCCTTCCCACTCTCCCTCTCCTCTCACTCTCCCACTCTCCGTCTCACTCTCCCTATCTCCATATCCCTCTCTCCTCTCTCCATCTCCCTATCTCCCTCAACCCTAAACCCTCTCTCTGTCTCTCAACCCTAAATCCTCTCTCCTTCCCACTCTCCCTCTCACTCTCCCACGCTCCCTCTCTCTCTCTCTCTCCCTATCTCCCTCAACCCTAAATCCTCTCTCTCTCCATCTCCCTCTCTCCCCAACCCTAAACCCTCTCTCTCTCCCTCTCTCCCTCCCACTCTCCTCCTTCCTTCCCACTCTCCCTATTTTTATCTCACTCTCCCTCTCACTCTCCCACTCTCCCTCTCTTCCTCTCTCCCTCTCCCTCTCCCTAAACACACACACTCTCTCTCTCTCTCTCTCTCTCTCTCTCTTTAAGCCCACATATTCACCTTATATAGTCCTAATAAGATCTACCATTGCCATAACATTGAGCTATAGACCTTAAAATAGATGGTATGGCCTTTTAGCACTTTAGACTCTTAAGGGAAATCATTGGTCCAATGTAGCTCAGAGTGATGTCACTTATTTGGGTAAAAAAGAGGAACATCCCTAGCATTAAACTACCCATCTGAACATGTTGGAACAATTTTTTTGGTCATACGAATTGGAGAATGAAAGTTGCACCACTTTGCAACTTTACACTACTTGCATCTGGCAATTTTTCCCTCAACAAAAAACTCATCACCACAGGAAAATTCCTTTGAGATAGAAAAAATCGAGAGAGGTTATTGTATATGGTCCCAACATAATCCCATAGTCTCAAAAAAAGAGTTTGTAAGCATTGTGCTTTCTGATAAATAACCCTTCAAAGATTGTTGTCTTTTAGAACTTTGGACTCTTAAGCGAAATCATCGGTCCAATGTAGCTCAGAGTGATTCAACATATTTGGATGCAAAAGAGGACCATTCCTAGCATAAAAGTACTCATTCTAATGTGTTGGAATAGTTCATTTGGTTGTACAAGTTGAATAATGAAATTTGCACCACTTTGCAACTTTACACTGCTTGCATCTAGCAAATTTTCCCTCAATTTAAAACTCATCACCATGGGAAAACGCCTCTGAGATAGGAAAAACTGAGAGAGGTTATTGTAGATGGTCCCAACACAATCCTATAGCCTCAAACAAAGAGTCTGTAAGCATCATGGTTTCTAAGAAATAACCCTTCAAAGATTGCTGCATTTTAGCACTTTGGACTCTTAAGGGAAATCACCAGTCCAATGTAGCTTGGAGTGATTCAGCGTATTTGGGTGCAAAAGAGGACCATACCTACCATAAATGTACCCATGTGGACATGTTGGAATAGTCTATTTTTACATAGATTCTATTCAATTTTCCGAAGATTCTATTTTTACATATTTTTGAAAGAATATATAGATAACTTATTCAAAAAAATTCGTCAAGTTGCCTAACTCTGATTTTTCTAAATTTTCATTGCCACTTAAGGGCCTATTTTTTCTACTATGATCCTCCACATACCCATCAACAAATTTTTCTTTGTCCTTGGTTGTGTTTTTTTCACTTTCATATGATTGTCTTGGAGTAGAGAATGAACCTCTTCCTCTACTATTGCTGCCTCTATGCCTATTTTGTCTCTCCTACCTTCTCTTCATTTGTCTTTTTCCCTAATAGCCAATTGTAAGAATTCTTCAACTGTTCTTGGGGTGGTTATACTCATTTCATATTGTATATTGAACCTTAACCCATTTATATACCTTTCTATATTTTTAATTTCATCCTCAACATGACCTGCTCTAATGCTCAGTTTATCAAACTCCTCTATATAGGCCATGACATCCATCTCCTTCTTTTTAAGATTTTATAACTTCTTGAATTAGTGAATTGCATAGTGAACCATAGATTTTTGGGGATAGGGCTTCCCTGCACTTCTAAGGTTTTTCACCTAAAAAGAGAAAGATATCCCACAAAGGATCTAAGGGTTCATTCAAGACTAACATTAATATCGTTGAAATGTGCCCAAATGGAATGTTGTAAATACAATAAAATAATAAAAGAGATGAATTATTAATCCAAAAATAGTAAAATGGAAGATGATAGAAAATACAATGAAAAATGACCTAAGAATGCAAACAAACAACAACAAAGATGAAAGGTGTTGAAGAGGTGCACCTACAAACTAGAATGTGATGCAAAGAGGCTCTAGAATCCTGTATAGTTTTCTATTGAAGCCAACTGGGATACTTAAACCAAGCTGGGTGACTTAGTCCTGTGTCAGGGAGATTAGTTCATAATGGATTTTGAGAAAATGGGTATCCAGAATTGCAGAAAACACTTTTCAGGCCCAACAACAGGACTAGTTTTCCACTAATGGAAACTTAGTCCACCTCTAGCTTTTGGGAATCTCAAAGATGCAATCTATAGCTTTCGTATTGTACTTCAACTCCTAACAAGAATTTGGATCTGAATTTGCAGACTTTGACTTGTAGGTGATCTCTAAGCTTATTTTAGGGATTTTTTTACTTAGAATTAATTTGATGAGATGTTGACACTTTTTAACACCTTTCTCTTTGAAAAATCTACATACAAGACTTGCAAAACACACATGCAAATAGGGAAAAAGGGTTAAGGGTTAGAGAATGGGGGTTTGCCTTAGTCAAACCCCAATTTGGTAATCAAAATCTTGAAAATGAAATAAAATTAAAAGAGATTGATGAATGAACAATATGCAATGCTACAAATAACCAAACCCTCAAGGTAGAAATTTGAAGACATGTAAATAGAAGGTCCAATGGATGAATGTTGAATATTGACTAAAGTGATTGCTTCAATGCTTGGATGCTTGAAGAATGAATTGTTGGTGGGTGAAAATGAGAGGAAAACCCTTTATTTATACATGATTTTGCCTTAATTCCTAAAAATACCTCATCATAGGCCGACCTCGAGGTCTAGAGAATAATATTATGCCAGAATTATAAATTAATTTTGATTTTTAGGTCAAATGGGACTAAGTTGGCCCAAGTGGTGACTTGGTCCCACTACGGAAATTTAAGTGGGTGGTGGGAATTAAATTGTATTTAATGATTTTTAACATGATTATTATCAAGACATTTTTTAAGTATGACCTGTAAGTGCATTAAGGGGCCATTTAAACATAAGAAAGGGTCAAATTATTGATGAAATGCCTAGAAAAGTGAGAGAGCTTGTTACAAATCCTTACAACACTTTGAAATAAGGCTTGGTAAGTGATAAAAAGAGGTTATTTAGGTGAAATACATTAAAAAGGTCCTAGAAAAGTGTGAATGTGTGTTACAACACTTCATAACACCTTTGTAAGATATCAAAAAGTTTTTGTTGACTTACAAGAGTTCAAGGCCTAGTGTGAATGTGTTAGCCACATTATAACATTAAATCTAGGGAAAATTAGGAAAAAATCCATAAGAAAGGCCCAAATCAGTGTGAAAATGTCCAAGTATATATTTTTCTACATTACATTTAGCCCCCACTTTAGTGAGAGGATGAACTTGCTTCAAACTCACACTAAAGTAGTCAAACATGCACATCAAGAAGGATCCCAAATTCACTCATGCTAACAAAATGAGATGACAATCAAGAGGGGTGATCAAGCCCCTAGGACCATAATCCAATGGAAAATAAATTATAATCACAAAGGGATGTACACGAAAAAATGATGCAAAAGAAGAAAAGAAGGGGAAAGAGATAATCAAATCAAGATTCGATTGTTTGTCTAGCTCATTGTGGATCAGATCTAGGATGTTTTTCCAAGAAGATGCATACTCAATCTAAGGAAATGGAACTCATGGGTATCTATTGAGTGATAAGGCCTAAAAGGTGAGAAACATACACTCATGGTTGGTATGAACTCACACACACATAGGTGGCTATGGGGAAAGTCATGCCATTGGTTGGGCTTCCCCCTCGAACCATACCAAAGTTATACCTCTTGATAAATTTAATAAGGTGCCACGAAATAAAATGACTTTTCGAGCTTCATGAGAAAAGAAAAACTTCATATGCTTGGATATCATGAACAACACAATGGAAACACAAGCATGTAAGTTGTGTTATGCAAGGTGGCCATATAGAAAATGCAACATGCAAATAATTTTCAAAGGAGTCTCACTTAGTTCATGTGAGGTATTTAACTTAGGGAACATTGTGTCTAATGTCTCCAAGAGAGGACCAATCAAACAATATAAAATTCACAACTTGGAGGATTAGGTGTGTCACATCAAGCCACCAATAGGAATGTAATATGCGAAGATAGATCACATTCATGAAGGATATTATACCCAATGTCATCCAAAAAGAGAAAAACACATCATATGAAGCAAGAAGGCTACACTAAGAACCAAGAAAAAGGAAAAATGCAAATGAATAATTCCAATGTATGACCCCACTTTAAAGGACTTGCTACAAACCATATTGTGAGAAATTTCTTTAAAGTAACAAAATGAAAAAAAAAAAAGACATGAGAGCCAACTTTGAAATCCTCTATGCCAGTTCATAAGTTTTCAAGTAAGGATGCATCATGCGAAGAAAAATAAAGGAAATGGAAGGGGTTGTCCCCAAAATGAAAACACCAAACACATAAGGCATTTATGGATTTGGGGTCAGTATGTTTGTTTATGCAATGTTTTGAGAGAGCTTAGAACTATCATCATCCCTTAAGTACATATAACTAGAAGAATGACAAAGAGAAAAATAAATAAAAATAAAGGACCTTTTGGGTCAACATGGAAGAGATATTAGGTGTCTCAATGCCTTGCATCATCCCCAAAAGGAAAACAAAAGAAAAATAAAAATGCAAAGAATAAGAAAAGGGGACTTTTGGGTCAACATGAAAGAGACATAGGGTGTCTCAATGGTTTGTGTCATCCCCAAAAGGAAAAAAAAAAAAGGGCCTTTTGGGTCAACATGAAAGAGACATAGGGTGTCTCAATGCTTTGCATCATCCCAAAAGGAAAACACAAGAAAAATATAAAAGGAAAGTAAAAGAAAAAGAAAAAGAAAATGGGCCTTTTGGGTCAACATGAAAGGGACATTTTAATCTCAATGCCTTGTATCATCCTCAAAAGGAAAACAAAACCAAAGCGAAAAGAGAAAAAGTGAAAGAAAGGAACAACATATAGAAGAATGAAATAAAAAGAAAGAACATAAAATAGAACATTACGGGGGATCACAATACACACATAAAAACACACAAAAGAAAAAGAAAAGGCAACACACTAGTAAGGAAAATGCAAGTCAACCATCGAGAAGGTCATCCACCTCCCAATCTTGACTGGTATAAACGAAAGGTGAACAAAAAAACTAGGGATAAATTTAAGAAACCCCCTTCAGTGAAGGTGTAAAATCTTGGCGAATATTTCCTTTTATTTGAAAAAATTAGTAATTTTCCTTGAAAAATCTTATGCACATTATTAAAAAAATTGTAAGATCCTAAAGAATCTTAATGAATAATTGGTAAAAAAAGAAAATCATAGTGGAAAATCCTAGTGAATAATCATTAAAACAATTAATTATAATGGTGAATCTCTCCTTTAAAATTTGCATAGTTGGTCACTACAGTTCCCCCATTTTTTTAATATTGAAGTAGGGGCCCAGGGGTGGCATGCATTAGCGGGGTCAAGGGGCAGCACCCCTTGCGAGGGTCAAGGAGGTAGAGCCCCCTTGTGGGGGTTGAGGGGGAAACAACGCCTCGCAGGGTCCGGGGATAGCACCCTCGACGCACTCCTATCGACGTGAGTGAACATCATTTGTGGGACTCTTAGGGATGTCTTTTTGATACAATGACGATGACGTATGTCATGAACTATTGGAAAAAATGAATGGCGGAGATGAAACAAAGCTTTGATCGGATGTCTTTTTGGGATCCTGGTGCAAATATTGTAGATTCCCTTCATGATTCTCCGAAATTACACAAGTGGTGTACTTGTGCCTTGGTGCACCCTAGGTGGAGTATGGAAGCCTTATCGGTGTGAGTGAACATCACCAGTGGGACACTTAGGGATTTCACACTGATATAATGATGATGACGTATGTCATGAACTATTGGCGATAGTGAACAGTGGAGATCAAATTTTGGGCCTCAACAACCTTTTTAAAAGGCATATGCATATAAATTCACAGAATTGACTTGCAACCATTCGATTAAAAATCTAATTGATGGCAATAAATAAAAAACCTATTCAAGGCTAAAATATCCCTAAAATGAAAAGGTAAATTATTATTAGTGGCGATATTTCCCAGAAATTACTTGTAGGAATATAAAATTAATGGCGAATATAATTAATATCTATAATTATAGTATAAACTACTAGTGAATTAGTTCCAATGACGCATACTTTAAAAAATAATGCATTAGTGAATTAATCGAGAGAATTTTTTTTTTTTGTAAAAACCTGGTGATTCAACATCCTTTTTAACTTGTATTATTCACCATTTTTGGAGGTCTCGATTTCAAATATTCATCAATTGGTGAAGATTCGCCACTAAAGTTTTCCCTGAACACAACCTAAGGGACAATGACAATTTCATTACTAGGACAAGGCTAATCAACTTCATGTCTCCATTGAGTGCAAGACAAGAATGAGATGAGGTAAGGGATGTGAAAGCTCACGTAAGAGTGAGAATGGAAGATTCTACAACTATTGAATGACAAGGAGTAGGATGGTTTATTATGAGACCGCTAGATAGAAATCATTTCCATCGAAGTAATATGTGCTTAATATTTCCTTCAATATACAACATTCATCACTGCGATTTCCAAGAACATGATGATATGCACAATGTGGAACGTTGGCATCTTTAGGATATATCACCAACCTATTCCTAAGTGGAAATATGATGAGTTATTTATTTAAAATTATTTTTAATTTCCTTTCACATTGAGGTGGTGGATGAAGAGGAAACTTAAGTGTTTGTAACTTGTAAGGCCTCTTGCATTTACTAGATTTATCTTGTTCTTGAATAGAAAGAGGAAGACCCGCTAGGATCCTAGCTTCTTTATTATTATCAACGAAGCCTTAGATATTCTCTAGGAGGCTAGATATAATGAGGGGGATCTCGATAACCTATCCCCTTGGTATTTTCATTAGGTGGTATTTTCTCAAGAAATTGATGTATTTCATGTTCAGTTGTTGTGTTACTTCCTTGTTTTCTCAAAATGGTAAAACCTTTTCCATAGGATTTTTCAAGGTTGATTGGAATATTTGTGACTTGTTTATCATAAAATGGTTGAGTGGTTGTTTGTTAAGAAGAACTAGGTCCACCTTGTTTAGGGAGATAAGGTTCTTTGTGTACTTCACAATGTAAGTAACCAAATGTCTCAAGAGGTGATACGGTATGAAGTTCTTAGGGTTTCATGGATTGATAAAAGGATGCATTAGGTTCAAGGTTGTCAAGGAAATCATTTAGGAACCTATTCATGCTATCATCATCTTCTCCAATGATTTCAACAACATGAGGAGGACATGCATTAGGAGTTGAAGAAGCATGAGCGGGTTCAAGATCATTAGGATCTATTCCAAAGGCACAACTTGACATGCCAACTAAGGATTTTAATTACATCCAAAACTTACTAAAAGACAACCATAATGTTGATGAATGAAAGCAAGTTAAATTTAAGAAATGGAATATAACAACAAATATAGATAATGTAACAAAGATGCAATAACAAAAATAAAAAATGCTCTAGAAATGACAAAAAATATAGTGCAAAATGGGTAGGTGGACTAAGTCACCCAGTGTGGCGAATTAGTCCAAGGAGTGATTTTTTTAACAATTTTTTAAATGGAATTTTATGATTTTTAGATTTTTAGATTCAGATACAATATGAAAATGCCATTTTTTTTTAATTTGTTAATGAAATGAAATGCAAAGATGCAAGCTATATGAGCTTTTCACTAACGTAATTTTGAAAACCCTAGAATGAAAAACCTAATGCAATGTTGATGTAAGTTATTCATAGGATGAGAATGTACTTGAAATCAGAAGTAAACATGTTTGAAAGGTGGGCTCACCAAAATGAATTATAGATTTTTGGGGATAGGGTTTCCTTGCACTTCTAGGGTTTTTCACCTAAAATAAGAAATATATCAAACAAAGGGTCTAAGGTTTCATTCAAGAATTCAATGCTAATATGATTGAAATGTGCCTAAATGGAATGTCCTAAATGCAATAAACTGATATAAGAAATGAATTATCAATACACAACTAATAAAATGCAAGATGTTTGAAAACACAATGTAAAATGACCTAAGAATGTAAACAAACAACAATAGAGATGAAAGGGGCTGGAGAGGTGCACCTAGAAAATGGAATGTGATTCAAAGACTCTTTTGAATCTTACATGATTTATTGTTGAAGATAATTGGGATACTTACGCCAAGCTGGGCAACATAGTCTTGTTTGAGGGAGATTCTACTGAAACAAGTTTCAAGAAACTGGGTATCCAAAACTATAGAAAACACTTTTCAAGTCCAATAGTGGGACTAATTCACCATTGATGGTGAATTTTTCCATCTTTAGCTTTCAAGAACTCGAAGATGTAATCTGTAGCTACACTTTAGCTCCTAACAAGAATCTAGATTCAAATCTACATACTTTGACCTGCAGGTGATCTCCAAGCTTCTTTTAGGGATTTGTTTACTCTAAATGACTTTGATGAGATTTTGACACTTTTTAACACCTTTCTCTTTGAAAAATCCACATACAAGACCTGCAAAACACACACACAAAGAGGTAAAAAGTGTTAAGGGTTAGAGAATAGGGGTTTTCCTTAGTCAAACCCCAGTTTTGTAATCAAACCCTCGAAAATAAAATGAAATGAAAAGAGATTGATGAATGAACAACATGCAATGATACAACTCACCAAACCCTTGAAGTAAAAATATGAAGATATGCAAGTAGAAGCTCTAATGGATGAATTCTTGATAATGCCTAAAGTGATTGCTTGAATGCTTGGATGTGTGAAGAATGAATTATTGGGGGGGTGAAAATGAGAGGAAAACCCTTTATTTATATGTGATTATTCCCTAATTCCTAAAAATACCTCATCATAGGCCGAGCTCAAGGTTGAGAGAATAATATCAAGACATAATTATAAAACAATTTTGATTTTTAGGTCAAATGGGACTAAGTCACCCCAAGTGGTGACTTGGTCCCACCAAGGAAAATATACAAGGTGTCGAGAATTAAATTGCATTTAATGATGTTTAACAAGGCTATTCTGAAGAATACTTTAAATTGTGACCTATAAGTGAATTATATTTAAACATAAGAAAGGGTCAAATTATTGATGAAAAGCCTCGAAAAGTGTGAGAGTTTGTTACAAATCCTTACAACACTTTGAAATAGGGCTTGGTAAGTGATAAAAAGAGGTTATTTACATGAAATACATTAAAAAGGTCCTAGAAAAGTGTGAAAGTGTGTTACAACACTTCACAACACCTTTGTAATACATCAATTTTTTTATCGATTTACAAGAGTTCAAGGCCTAATGTGAATGTGTTGGCCACATTACAACATTAAATCTAGGAAAAATCAGGCTAGAATACATGAGAAAGGCCCAAATGAGCATGAAAATATCCAAGGATACATTTTTCTACATTACACATAATCTTTGGGCAAGAATTGTCTCTTCACTTTGGAAACCATCCTACCCCATGAATTTATTTTTTATTTTCCTTTTTTCACTCTCTCTTCTTGCACATAATTCCACCAAGTTAGGGCAAGGCCTTTCAACTTAGTTTTAGAAATTTCACCTTTTGTTCATCTGGTACCTCCTTGTATTCAAATTAATTGTCTAGTGCATCAATCCAATCTAACACCTCTTCACTATCCATCTTCCATACATGGATAATTCTATCTTCACCTTGGAAGCATCTCCCTTGATAGCCTTAAACATCTTAACCATCCTCATCTCTTCAAGATCCAACTCTTGCCCATGGGATCCTCTTTGAATGTTTTCATTCTCAACCTATTCCTCTTCCTCTCTGTCACTCTCATATGCAGTCACCTTACCTCTTCTTTGGTTTATTTCAAGTGCAACAATTCAGGCTAAAACAACTTCCTAAGACTCCTTTATCATTGTTATTTCCCTAGCAATGTCTACACTTCCCTTTGTAGGCATCTTGTTCTTTCAAATTACAACTTTTCCTTCTTCAAACTTCAACCTCTTTCATTCAAATGATAAAAACCTATAACCTAATACCAATTGATGTAGAATAGGGTGAGAAAACACAAACTAACCCAATATACCCTTTACCAAAGTCTCCAAATGCCAAACAAGGTGAATTTGCACCCAAACTGCCTCTAAACCTAGTAGCACAATAAACATTATTTTCAAACTTGACATGACACCTATAAACCAATTACAGATTTAGATACCCATTTTCCTCTTTCATAACACATCTCAAATGTAGGTGGGGTTGTTTTGAGACATCATCCTAAAAAATGGACTGATATGTTGCTCTTTAGGCCTATTTAGGCTTGTTCACATAGGGTTTTATTGATTATATATACTACAACCCTCATTTATCTTCACCAACAACCTAGACACACTTAATAGGGCCTTCCTATTCTAACCAAACCAATTCCCACACTTTTTATTTGCTTCTTTATCAAGCCCTAACCTCTACCCATGCTTTTTTCTATCTAGGGAATCAACAAAAATTCATCAAATATTATCCCCTACTCCTACAACCCTCATAAAAACCAAACACTACAGAATTGCACCCATTCCACCAATTTTTAGACATTTCTATTAGTGGAATGGGTCACAAATTTATTTTTCTTCTCTTAAACCCTCAAACCCAGGGCTTACAGGCAATTTCTATAATTAGGATCTAAAACCTTCCAAAATCAATAAAATTTAGTGAAATAAATTTCAAAATAACTTAGACTTAGAGGACCATCAATTTCAATCACTTCCTAATCAATCTCAAGCCATACAAAATTGTACAAGTCTCTATAGCAACAAATTTTTCTTAAAAACACAGAAAACACGACTCTTCTTTTATTCAAAATCGAATTTACAACTTTCCAACCTTCAACCAATGTTCACAAATTCATTTTTAAACACAAGAAAACCTCTCCAACTGAAAAAAACTGACTTCTAACATTCTTTTCACCTTTTGACCCTTCATATTCCATTTTTCATCTTTGCAATATGACGACATTTACAAGATTTGACAACATTTGTAAAATGTAACAACTTGACCCCAAAAACCACCTATCAACCTAACAAGAACTCAATACACATATGGAATGGTCAAAATGACCTTATTACAAAAGAGATTCAAACCAAAACAAAGAAATGACAAAATTGCCTCATGGAGGCATGAAACTGACTAGGTGCTCTTGCACCGAATTGGATAGGTGAGTTGGCTATCATTATTGAGTCTTTCAAAGGATTGCATATGTGAAGTATGGCATGGGATGTGATGATTCATGCTTGGATAGATGGAGGATAATTGGTGAGGCTTGATGCTTCAGAAGCATTCATGGTAACTCTTGTAAGTGTGTGTATTGTTTATTTTCTAAATAATATCTATGGAGTATGGATGGTTTTGGAGGCCAGGTTTTTCCCTCTTGAGTGCTTTCAAAATGTATATCTTATGGCTTTTCTATTTGATCTATGAATTATGGTTAATTGTATCCATGAATTTCTCTGATGGGGTTATTTAGGAAATGGATTAAGAATGTGGGTATGATGCATTATTTCCTAACAAGTGGCATGAGAGCTTTCATGGTTATGGGACGTGTGAGATCCTAGGTTTTTTTATAACCCTTTCTTGAGAAGATTTGGTAAAAATTTGAATCCATTATAATTCAAGTTATATTTAAGGTATTACAAGATATGAAAAACATGTCACAAGTGTTATTATGCATATATGGGATTTTGGGGTTTGAATATTTGTTGGGTTTATTGCAAATCTGGTTTATAAAGATTTTGGGTCAAAAGGGTTTTCTTGGATTGAGTTTTTATATGATTTTTTTGTAGAGGAAGTTTCATGGATGACCTCTTGAGAAATAACAAACCTCACCATTGGATCTAGGATGGATGTGAAATGAAAAATGATATTAATTTGACCTATTTTGGCCATTGTGAAAAAAGTGATTTTTTTCCCCTTCCTTGCTCTACTTGGTTGTATGGCCATATGGTTGTGTAGTTTGTAAGATAAAAATTAATATTTTTTTGGTGGTATTATTGAAAATTTAAAATACTATAGAGTATATTAAAGTTTAAATAAAGTTAAAAAAATAGGGGAGCAAGGGGGGATCTCCAGACCCCACACCACCCCTTCCTTCAAAAGATAGGATTGGCAGTCTTATATGTGTCCTTTCAACCTTGATGGCCATGATGATGATGATTCTATGCTACTAGAGGTGCTTAGCCGCCATGGCTAGACCCTAATCGATTAGGGGACTGATAACCCTAATTGGGCCTTTCAAAAATTCAAAACATCAAATAGTTTAGTCAAAATTTAATTCCTTTTGAATTCAGTTACCCAAACATCACCGTAGTACCACCTTGAGCACCGGTACAACCGGTGGGTCCACCCAAGGGCCACACTTGCACAACCTATAGGCTAGATTGGTGAAGTTTTCTTTCAAGAACTTAACTTTGACCTAGCATGTCAAATTTTTGACTTCTTATATTCGTTGGAAAGGTGGTTCTGAGAACTACACAATGGTATAGTTTTATATCCATTATTTTTCTATTTTGATTAATGGTTAGAACCCAATATTCAGATGTTATCTTGTACACATCTTTTGAGTATAAATTTTGCATGCAAAATTAAATTTTTAATTTCAAAGAGGCATTGGAGAGCATGTGTAGTGTACTACACATTGGATCAATAATAGTTTAAATTTTTACTATAAATAATGGATGGTACTTATTTGATCACTTGTAGGAGATCTTGAGATTCAGAGCATTACTGTGCAAGAATTTAGATGAGTCAAGAGGCGAAACCTTGAGGGAATATATGTTTTTGTATGATATTTATGATGGTATAGTTAATTATCAGTTCAAATGGTGCTTCTTGGTATAGGTTTACATTTTTTTTATAGAGTTGGACTTTTATAGTGATAGGTACATAGGTTGTCTTCAGTTTTGAGGAAATGGGTTGACATGACTGGAGACTTGGAGTCTTGTGTCGGTGATAGTTGAGTGCATATAGATTATTGGCTATGATTATGGTGTCATGGATATGAAAGTAAATTTGACCATTGGAATGAAATGATCATGTCTGTGGTTGTTTGGTGGTGATTTAATTTGGTGTTAGGAGGTTTTTCTTATCTCCTTAATGCTTTATTGGTTCCTTAACTATGGTTACTCATTTGTAGACATGTTTTGTAAATCAAAATTGTGGTTGATTTGGTGTTTGGGTCCTGATGTCTACGGTATTATCTTCATTGATATCTTAGGTTGTAGGTTACTAATGTGATTATGAGTTTACATGTTTTAGTTTTTGGGATCTATGATTTATTTAGCATGTAGGTGTGTACAACCTATTGGGTTGTAGTGGGATTACTAAGTGTGGACTATCTATATCCAAGAGATTGATTCAATTTTGATGTATACATTCTTAGATGACCCTATCTATGGTCATTTATGAATTGGTATACTACTTTGGGATGAGAGGATGGATGATTAGAGTACTTAATTAGTTATTTATTAGGAATTTTCACATGTGGTTTAATGATGATGTCATGATATATCAGTTTCATTTCATTGGCTAAACTTTTCAGTGGGATATTTTAACACTGATGAATTGGTGGTGTCATATTAATTCATTACAATTTGATGGTGGTCAATAATCCTCTTGGCTTTGAGATCTTGATTCTAATTTTTCTCAATAGTTGCTAGGATTGTAGTTCAATGTGTGTGGATCATGGGTGATCTTTATTTACGATATGATTGTCGTGATGACATGTGTAATTTAGTATCATAGTTTAGTGGGAGTATTTTCTAGTGGTGTGATTCATCATTGGTGATGGATGATCTTCTTTAGTGTTTGTGGATGTCTTGGAGGATCTCTTATATCCTATTGTTTCAAAATATTTCTTTCACATTTACAAGTAGACTAGAAAGAGATGGTTGTCTTCATGTGTTTGGAGATGTGGATTATT
The DNA here is from genome assembly GCA_007115665.2 of Sequoiadendron giganteum. Classification (NCBI taxonomy): domain Eukaryota; kingdom Viridiplantae; phylum Streptophyta; class Pinopsida; order Cupressales; family Cupressaceae; genus Sequoiadendron; species Sequoiadendron giganteum. The sequence goes on from CM021100.1 coordinate 333,385,826, forward strand.
TGTTTAGAGAGTGATTTTATTATATCATGGTTTACCCTTGATGCTAGCTTTGAGTTTTGGCATTGTACATGTTCTCTCCTAGGAGGAGATATGCATTACTGCATGTTATATCCTAGGAGGAGATTATTAGATCATGATTTCATGGTGTGTTCTTGATTCTCAAGATTGGAGCTTTGAATTTGATCATGATTGGTTCTCTTGGTATTGGTATATCAATTGGTCATTTTCTTGAGAGATTCATGATGATTCTATCTTGCATTTAGAGCTTAGGATGGATTGATCAGTTGGAGGTGCTCATGGATACTTGGGATTAGAGATATTTTCTTGAGATGGTTACTCTTTAGAGGTCTTATTAGGAAGATCAAGGGGATTTCACCTAGATATGGACATGTGCTCATGATGGACCTATAGAGGATATTATTCTTGGAGTGAGTCATGATGATTGGCATATCTTGCAAGAGCATACTCATTCCCCACTCTTGGTCTACTCAAAAAATTATCATCTAATAGGTATTTCCCATCCTATTTTTAAATGTGTTATGCTTTATGCTTTAACTTTATAGATATTGATCTTTAGCTACAAATAGTTACTTTTGGAGGATTCATTTTGAGGGATGGTTATCATGGTTATATCCTTGTGTATTTAAGTTTATTCATTGATCATGATTTTAGGAAATGGTTATTGGGCTGATTTCCTAATTTGGGAGTGGATACATTGAGTTTTATTTCCTTGATTAGAGAGGCATACATCCATGTTGGAATTATATATGATTCATATCTTGTACTTGATCTATGAGATTGATTGTGTGGGTGTTGTTGAGGATTTTAATTTGGGGTTGTAAGGAGATCATAATTGACACAACATAGAACTCTTGAGTTGTTAGTAGAAAAAATGATATGGTTTAGGGGTTTATCTCTTCATTCTATGGTTCCTTCCTAAAGGTTCATGTTCATATTATTTGGGAGGACTGTGGTGACATGTTATGAGAGATTATGCAAGTTTTGGTGTTGCATGTGGTGATCATTGCGATTATTCTTAGTACTTCAAGTTTTTAATATTTATTACACCTTGGTATGGTGTTGATTGGCATACTTTATTTGCTTTGACATTAATTTTGTAGTGGGAATTCCTAGATATGTATTTTCTTCATTGAAAAGTTTGATAAAGGGAGCTTGTGATTATAGTTTATGGGTTCCATATGTTGTTGGGATGATTTTAACGATTTATTTGATACCTAGGAGGTATGGATGGTTGTATTTGTTAGCATGTGTTGTGGATTCTATTTTTGATCATTTGAGTTTTTTCCTTTGACATCAACTTGGTTGCAGCCTCTGTTATCACTTGGATTTGATTATTTGTTCTTGGATTGGTGCATCTTCAGTTTGAGATGTTCCTTTTCTTCCATAGGTGGCATGTTGGAGGATGAGAGGAGTTATTGATCGAGATTGTGGTCACTTTTTTCTTACTACAAGTATCTTGATGGAGCCTGAGACCATGTTGGAGATTCATGTGGTTACATGTATGGATATGATGATATATTTCATTTATTGACACCTTATGCAATGTATACAAGTGGGAGAATGTTTAGATATGGTATTTTACATCATTATATTAAATTTTATATTATAATGTAATTAATAAATTATTTAGTTGTGATGCACCTAGGAGGTGTGGTTAATCACACTAAGTAATTATTTGGGACCATAGTATAAAGTTGTATTGTAATATTGGATTATTATTTTATGTGTGGGAGACATAAAATAATAATTTAACATTGGAGAAATAATTTAATAAAGAAAAAAATTAGTACCCAATATTAAATAAGGGGTTAGTGGTTTTGTATTCACATGGTTTTTTGGAATATGGTTCTTACCACTTGGTTGTATTTTTTTGAGCTTGATTCTATAAAAGAAAGAACATTTTTAGTGGTTAAGGTTGGATGGGTGAGTGGTCTATCATTATTGAGTCTTTCTAAGGAGTTTGTATGTGAAGCATGGCATGGGATGTGTGAATTCATTCTTAGACACATGGAGGAAGCATTGGAGAGGATTTATGCTTCAAAAGTATTCATGGTAACTCTTGTAAGTGAATGTCCTATTTATCTATTCAATAGTAGGAATGTGGATGCTTTTGGAGGCTAGGTTTTCCCCTCTTGAGGGTTTCCCCAAGATATATCACATGTTATCTCATTGCTTGTTTATTTGATCTATAAATTAAGGTTACTTGTATACATGATTTTCTCTCATGGGGTTATGTAGGAAATAGATTAATAATGTGGGTATGCTGCGTTATTTCCTAAAAATTCAAATAGATGTGCATTCAAAAATTAAAAAACATAAAAGAAATGTAGACCATAACAAACTTTTTACATGTGAAAAAACCATTTCAAGAAAACACCCACACTCCAAATCACATAGATCAACTTGTATTATCAACAATAGTAACAATTACAATACAATCTCAAGAGTAATGCTCATGATTCTTCTAACTATGACAAGATTCTAGAGTAACTCTAGCAGCATAATAATATTTTATCTTTATTTAACATTGCACCATGAAAATACACTAATTCTACAAGTATTTATAATTTCTCAACATGAAAATAGGCACAATTTTTTTTCCAAAAGTGTATACCATGCCCAAGGTGTGAACATGAGTTTATTATGACATGTTGTCATAGTCAAGACTCACTAATTATGTAGTCTTCCTAAATCAGCACCTATCTCCTTGAAATTAGCCACCACTGAACATGCAATGAGATTGCATACATGCAATCTCCTTGTATGTGTATGAACCCTTATAATGTGGGTCCCACATGTTATAGTCAGCTAAAAATTTATCATTCTTGACTCTTTCACCATCATAATCAGTCATAAACTAATATAACAAGCTTTCATAGTTTGTTCCATAGTAACTTATGAAAAATGCAGTCAATTTAAGCACAAATCTAGGTCATCCAAAGTGGATGCCTACCTCAACTAAATTAGCTTACAACATTTTCATGTCACTTTCCATATAGGATGCCACATCATTGGTAGGTTTTACAATGTGCCAACATATTTGGTAGAATAATAAACATTATGAAATAAACAAATACATCACATAATAATAACTAAATCTTATGACTTTAAGGTTGAGATGCCCTAATCCCAACACCAACATGGTATCAAAGAAACATTACAAGACCATTCCCTTTATTTCATGAATTTGCAAGATTCATGGGAATTAGGATTTAAATGATGCATCCAATAGAAAAACCAACATTAACATTGTTCTTAGAAGGCTTGAGAGATGAATTTTTATATATAACACTATATCTTTTTGACAAGAAATTATAGGGATTGTTTCGAAGAGATCATCAATGTTGGTTGTATGGAATTATGTATTCATGAAATCATCATACTATACCTATATTATTATACCTCATAATTTTTATTCTAGCATCAAATTACATGTAGTCATTCCCATGCCATAGGTTTAAATTTAGCTTTTAATGTTTTTAGATGGTATATGGTATATCCCTATGCAAGGGTGATGTCAGTTATATGAATTGTATAATTCCTACTAATGCTACTAGGGGAGGTGAAATTTATTAGGTTTTGGAAATTCTCATATTGGGTGGAGGCCCTAGCTCCCCAAACAAATGAAGAGCTAAAACACACCACTAACAAGAGCAATGGAGGAGCTACTTGGAGTAGTATTTTTGTCCTGACCTATGAAAAATTATAGCTACCACTATAACACTTTCACTCTAGCATTGAAATATTAATACAATGCACATGATTTCTACCAGATCACCACCTACCTAAGAGGCACTACCCAAGCACCACTAGGGCCTACTTTTTTCTCCTAAAAAGGGTATATTTTTCCTTTAGGGAATGATTTGCACCTAGAAAGTCATATGTTTTACTTTTTTGATAGTTGGTGGAATATTTTTTCCATGTATTTTGACATGGTGTAATTATTTTTTCTAAACCTAATATAATATTCCTCTAAACTTATATTTTTCTCTCTTTTGACATTTTTTAACAAGGAATGATTTTCTATGATGTTAAAAATTAGCAAAATTATTTTTGAATTTTATTAAAAGAATGAAGAGAAAAATGGTAAATTTTTTTTTATATTATTCATATCCTATTTTACAAAAAAAATATTTAAAATCATCATGGGTTATAAACATTTAATACGAGCTTCCCATTTTTACTAAAGTACTCATCTTGTTCAATTTTTGTTTGGGTCGGGGGAGTGAGGGAGGGATGAGAGTATAGTTTATCATATTTTTTGTTATGGTGATTTTATTTTATCATTTATTCATTTATTTGATTATAAGCCATTTTTTCTCTATGTCTTCTAGTGGTTACCACATGACATAGATTACAAACTTTTCCTTTCTAGGATAAATTCTAAGAACTCTACACAAGCACCTATGACTATAAAAAACTCTAATATAAAGCACTAAAACAAATTGTGTGGTCCTCAGGGGCCTTTTTTCACACCTATTGCTTCTCTTTTATATTATTCACACTTTTTTATAAAGCATGATAGGCTATTGTGTAGTGGCTTATTTTTTCCATCACAACTTTATCAAGTGATTTTCCCTTCGTAAAAATAATTTATCCTAATGATTATCACCTTGTGTGTATGTTCCTTTGTTTTTGAACATCATTTTTATTGTTTTTTGTATAGAATATGTGACTTGATATTACAAATCTCCATTCTCTTGCACACTTATGTACCACACTTCAATTAATTTTCTTATAACTATCCCTTCTCAACCTTAAGTGCATTATCATCACATGATTATGGTAATGCTTCCTTGATTTTAGTGGAGTATTTGAGCATCCTTGTACACTCTTTTTCTAATCAAAATTTAGGATATTGTACAACTTTTGAAGAGAACCATTCAAATTCAATAGTGTACTATAGGTCACTCATTTAGTATTTTTTGTGCTTCTTAAATATAATACCATCTACATCTTCAAATTCATAAAGTTTATTTTTTATGTTTTCATATATGTATTCATAGTTGATCAGTGTGCTTGATGTGACTCATCCATTTTTTTTCCTCTCTTACTGTAATCTACAATCATTGGAGGTGCACCGATTGTAGTAGATACCATCACTTCTTCAATACTATCTATAACTTCTATGTATTGTTTAATAATTCCTCATCTTCATGTATCTATATTTTGGGGTATGTTTGAAGGAGTTTTATTTCTTCACAATCTCTCTTTTAAGGGGGGATTTTTATCCCCACAAGGTCTTCTCAGTTACTTAAGTTGTGAGAGACTTATATTGTGTACATGAGTACTTTATCATGCCTTGTTATCAAGACTCATACTTTAAGTGTTGATCTTCCTCCCTAAGTATCACATAAGGGGGTAAGTGAAAAATGTTTTATTACCTAACTATTTTAAGTTTACCTAGTATCTAGTTGGTTCTATTCACAATACTCTTAAGCTCACTTTGAGAAACATCTCAATTTTTGTCCCACCACATTTGGAATCACCATTTGTCCCAACACTTATCCAAATATTACTACAACTGTTTCATGTTTGGAGGGGTATTTAGAGTTTCATTCCTAAATTATCACCTCCTAATCCTTGCATTTACATAGAAGTCTCTCTTTTATACATCTTACACATACATGTGATAATTTAATTTATCTTAATGTTCTTATTTTAAAGAATATTTTTTATCTTGTAAGTAGATCTTGGTTGCTCTAATAACATTCACATCACCCACACCACCTCCACCTAATAAGGAAAATACCATCAATAAAGTGTGTTGAAAAATTGGAACACCAAGAGGCTTTCAACATTACTAAACTCTATAATTTTTTAAAATATTATTTACTCTCTAATGAACATATTGATTCCTCAAATGCATAATTGTTACAAATTAAATGAGAATTTTCCTCATATTTAAAGAATAAGGACTATATAATGGCTGATACAATTATTATAATATGAACTATAAGTATAAATTATTAGGGTAAAATGAATAGGGAATCCTAGAACCTATCCATTTTTAGAGATTACTGTTAAGTAAGGAATATGATATATACCTTAGGATTGATATCTCAATTACTTAGTGATTATTTTGAGTTTTTTTTATGATGCTTCATTTGATATTATTCATGTTAAACTATGACTCATCATAATCCTTATTAACTTGCTAGTATAAAAATCCTCGTAGATAATTTTATTCTAACTATTAGCCTTGACTTTCAATATCCTAACCTCATTAACAAAGATTGATATGACCATATACCATTGAAATAAGTCTAAAAAGATAAGTCTCTACTTGAAATAAATATTTATAGAGATTATTTTCTAGGTGAACACTAAAAAATATTTGAAATTTATCTACATAATTTAACATATATTTTGGAACAAATAGAGTCATTTTAATTGAATAAAAAAAATATTTGTAATGAAACAAATAAAAAAATTAAATCCCCATTTATGAGCCTAAAAGGAAGAAGTTGTTTGCTCTTCTATGGTAGGGATATAGAACAACAGAACTCAAACTCATTAAAGAACAAGCCCTAGAGATCTAAACCTCAAGTGTGTAAATGAGAAAGAGATCTTGTAATGAGGCTATTCTAGGGACTGATTGCAAACTAATGAGGGGTTCACCACCAAGATAGGGCTTGGAAAGACAAATGAAATGTAAGATAGAATGCTTAACCCTAATTTGATGCAATATTTAACTAAATGGCCTAAAAATGTATGTAAAATAGAATAGAAAGCTATAAGATGAAATGTATGTACCTAGAAACCTGAAGTGGATTGGAATGAGCTCTGAAATATTGAAAAACCTAAAATTTTGACATACTAGGACTCTTACGCCAGTTTGGGCATATTAGTCCTAGATTTGGGTTCCTATATAGGAACGTGTTTTTGGAAAAAGGGTATCTAAAACCATGGAAATCTAGAAAAATTTATGTAGTGGGACTCATACACCACTTCTAGCATATCACTCCTATTTTTATTTTTCAAGAATTCAAGGTTTAGATATGTGCTCCAATATTTTTCCTTTCCTTCCAAATTGATTTCTAGATTCGAATCCATGAAAAGACCTACAAAAAAAAATATAGGCTTGATTTTCTTATGGGGGGGTTTCCTTAGTCAAACCCCTAGTTTGGTAACTAAACATTGATGGAAACAATGAAACATGGATGTAAATAGGAATAATAAAACCCCTAACCTTAAGTGTGTCTAAGATTAGGAAATCTGAAATGCAATGCAAACCTATTCTAATGTGCTAGACTGAGATGCATGAACATGAATGACTCACTTTGAGAGATCTCTAATCACCCAAATGATCCCTAATAATTATTGTACCTTACTTAGGCTAAATGTAGAGTGATAACAGAGGAAACAAGCCATTAGGCTTGGCTTGATGGCTAGTTACATTTCCCCAACCTAGAGTCCATCATGATTCACCATAGACAACCGTGATAAATCCTTGACAATGCTAGATATTGGATGAAAGTGAGCTTGAGACTTGCAAAAACACCTTAATGCTGCTCCAAGACTTCAAATTTTCTTTCTTTTGAAACTCGAATGCTCTTGTGAGATAATTCTTGAAGAATTTGAGTGCTTGGATCTTAAAAAATTCTCTTGAAAATGCTTTCTTAGATGAAATAATGACTTAGAAGCTTGCTCTTCATATCTAAAAAGTTGACGTCAAGCAAACATTTTAAGTAAGAAGTTGAATTTCCCACTTAAACCCTTAAAAATCCCTAAATGGGACTCATATGTCAACCTTGGTGTATGGGTCCCACCTAGGGGGACTCATACACCCAAGTTGGTATATGAGTCCAACACTCTAATTTTGGGGTGGGTTATTAGAATTTTTTATATGTTTGATGATTTTGTTGGGTTTTTAGCTGAAATAAGCCTCAAGATCCAAAATAAAGGGTCTTAGGGCCCTATTAATGATGATTTAAAGGGGTAGTCAATGCAGAGGTACTAAAATAGGTCCAAATTAAATGCAAAATTGTAGTATTCTCAAGAGAATACAATTTTATACACTACAAAACTAAATGATGGACCGTTTGATGAGGAATTACATATTCCCCTTTCACCATAATCATTACAAGGTGGATCAACTCTGTTGGAAAAATAACCTATTGATATAAATCTAGGCATGAATTAGGATAAAAATTTCACAAAAAATATTACTCTAGCATGAACTTAGAATAATATAAATTTCATAACAATATCCATACATTTGTGGATGTTATGACTACTACTAGTTATCCTACTGAACAAGAAACATATTCTTTGGTTGATCTTCTTTTTATACCTTAATATAAATTCCCTAATATACATATGTTAATCCATACGGTTGGTTCCAATTCACCCTTGTATGATGAGATGCACACTAACTAAGTAACCAAACTCTCCAAATCAACTTATCCAATAAGAAAAAATAAAAACGAATCCAAATTTCTACCTATTTCATCCTTCTTAGTTGTACCCTCTATTGTAGTGTTGTGATGGTATAATTTTTTGATTCCTTAAACTTGAATGATGTTAATTTACCACTTACAAAAGTCTAGAATTATATTTATGGGGCTCAAACTAACAATATTTATTTTAGAAAGAACTTTTTAGTACTATAAATCATATTTTCCAACAATGGAGTGCAATTCCTTGTTGAGCACTTTTAGAGATTGAGAGGCAAGGTGAATTGGTCTACAAAAAAACTTATCCCCTATTGGAACTTAAAATTTTCAAAACCAATGAAACTCCATAAGTTGAACTAAATATAGCAATTTGAATCTTTATCAACTTCAAAAAAATTTACCAATGAAAGATATAGAAATAATCAAATCAGTAGCAAAGAGATGGAAAAAAATAACACACATATGCACAAGGAGACACTAGATTTTTGTGGAAAACTCAATGGGGGAAAAACCATAGTAGTAATTAACTCACAATATAAGGCTCACTTCCTTAAAGAAAGATACAAAGGAATTTTTGAACTAAAAACATGACTTTACGAGAAAGATACAATGACTTGATGAGATTCACTATCTCAAAGTAGGATAAACTATGATTTAGAGAGAATTACAATAATTTTCTAACATAAAACTCTATTGATTGAGGAATTAAAACATATTTGATCTTTCCTTTCACAATATTTAGCATAGTTATCTTTGTTAAATATTCAATAAAATTCACATACACACTTCATACTAATCCACTTTTATATTTTGTTACATCCAAACTGATCTTGCATTTATATCCATCACAATACTTCAATTCTTTAATTAGATTTCTAGACACCGAAAATTGGTCTAGGCCTGTGAGTACACATTCAACATAATTTTCTATGGTCCATTGTCGTGATTAAATAATGATTATTATTTAATTACCTTTTCTAACACATATTTCCTCTATTAATTAAATATCCCTTTTTAATTAATTCATTAATTCATAAATAACCTTTATTCAATTCCACCTTTTCAACAGTCAAATTAAATAAATGATCTTCATTTATTTAATTAAATCTTTTATTTTCGAATGTTGAATTAAAGTAACATTTAATTCATATTTAATTATTTATGTCACATTATTCTCCAGCTTCTAACTTTGTCTTTGAAATTCAAAGTCTGTTTCTTCTATTTTCAAAGACTCTTAACTAGAGATTAAAATCTTGAACTCGTGTTCTAACTCACATTCTAACTTAATCTTTATCCTTAAGTCTTTTCTGAATCATGTTCTAACTCATGTTCTATCTGACACATAACTTACATTGCATGGAATTCATCAATATCGTTCGTTGATCTTTGTTTCAATCTGAGCCGATCGTTCAGAAACCCAAAATCTATAAAATGACTTGTCATTATCATTATTCCTCCTCCCAAAATCATACACTTTTGAGAAGAAACTTATCTTCGATATTTTGCTTAGACACTCGATGAAGTTATGCTTGCATGAATACTGATAAATCTGAGCACAAGAATACTGAAACAACAAAATGGAGAAGAGCAATCAAGATAATTCGAAGGAGTGAACGCATATTCTATGAGAGTTTTCCATTAATTTGTTTAGTTTATTATTTTTATTTACTCGTTCTTTGTTGTTTGATTTAGATTAATATTGGTTAGATTAAGATTAACATCGTTTATTCTAGTTTGTAGATATCCTAATCCAGATTTTAATTCTATGTTACAAGATCGACCTGGATAAGATAACATACAATGAACTCAACTGGTCGAACACCAAAATAATAATGTGGTCCCATCCCAAAGATAGAGAGGTCCAAAAACATTCCAATGTGATCCAAAACAATTTACATGCAAGAACACATCAACGTAAGTTGATATTATGGAAATGTGTGGATGAAAAATTGAAGTGCATAACTAGTTGTCTCAAAGACATATTTTCAATCAAATTTACTTGATGCATTCCTAAATAGGATAGGTAAAGGCCCAAAATATCATAACACATTTTCCATTGCTATTGTAGCCCCCCAATAACATGGTCCAAGCAAAGGAATAAGCCCTATCAACAAACCAAGAAAGAAAACTCAAGATGTAATTTGGCACCAAAGAGGATAGTTCACAATGCAAAAATCACATGGGGATGTTCCTTAAATATAAAACAACATTTATTTCATACTTTCATGCCACCAATAGCCACCCCAAATAAAATAGGTATAAAATAATTTATCTAAGAAGCATAGTATGCATAATCATGAGATATAACATTAACATATCAAATTGCGGACCACTTCAACACATGATACTATAATTGATACACTCCATGAAAATTAAGATTATATTCACCAAGCCATAGGCATAGAGACATCAATGTGTAGAAATGTAGAGCATTTATCAGACCAGTCCAAACAATCAACAACACTACCAACCTTATGTAATTTACAAAACTCTCCTCAACAAAATAGGTGGATTGAAAATATAGGAGAAAATTTTCCACAAAACACTAAAATTGAATACAAAACTACAAGACCAAAAATGCGATAGTGGAGGAATGCAGAGCATTCTCCTAGATAGACTTCAATGCATAAAAAAATCACTTAAGCAACTTGCAGAGGCTAGAAATTCCTTTCAAAAACACATACTTCATCAAGAACATCATGAGAGATCATAAAACATAATTTATAACTTCACCAACATCTCTCCATTTTTATTCATGCTTCTAATACTAATCTTAATATATCATTATGAAATCAACTCTATTGATAGTAATAATGTATTATATGAGCATTAGCTCAATATTTATTTGATAAGGCATGCAATCCATGCATGAACTTCATCAAATATTTTTTAGATAAGGAATGAAATCCAATCATGAAATTCATCACCAATGTTAGCCCAAGCTGAATATAAAAATGATAACCAATGTCAAGTACTAACCACCTTCCCATAATCAATGTGGACACAAATGAAAATAACATATAGCAATATTTGACATGAGAGACAATCAACAAATAGTGTTGACAACAAAGATAAGAACTGTCAATAATATCCTTAGTTTTTATACCAATGCCAACTTGTTGAATGCATAAGAAAACTGAGTTGGGGGATGAATCAATTGTACATTAAAACATCAAAACCCTCATTAACATTTAGATCTGCAATAATCCTTAAACCCTTAACAACCAAAACCATTTTAATACATTAGAAAAATGTAAACATGAGAAAAAGTAATACAAACACATCCAAATACATGAGAACACCCAAATTATGTTGAAAATCCAAGAAGGGAAAAATCACAGTGAGGATTAGCTCATAGTATAAATTAATTGCAAAACCGAATATAACAGGGTCAGTACTAGAGGGATCATTTCTTGAAAGAAGAGAAGGTATCACTACTAATGAATCACTACAAGATTAGAAAGAAGAATAAAGAAGATTATTATAATGAGAAATCCATCTCAGAGAAACAAGAAAAGCTACCATTGCTTCACCAAAATATTTACACTCTCTATGTAGAATGTAGACACCTTCTACGTACCACTTCTAGTAGTATTAGGCATTAAATCTCACACTAAATTTCATACTTTCACACTTCAAATATTTTCACTTTTCATCACATACTTCAATACTTCATTCTCCACCAACTCAATACTTATTTATACCATATTCAACCTTGAAAATAGCTTACAAGGTTGACTATACACCTCAACCATGCAGGTCAACACCCAAAAAATTGTACAATTGAAAATAATGAGGGAAGAATACAACACACCTTAAGTCAGACCTAAATCCTCTCATACACACCACAGCATGCTTCCATGAATACCGAAGCATATCAACAGTTAGTGTAAACACCCAAGGTCAATCGAACCCATGTACACACCATTGAAAAACTAAGTACACAATTCCTTTTAATGAAAGATGATGCATGTACCACTCACAATAGTTAAAAAGCATCTAGAATATTCCATAAATACCCTGAAATTCAACAAATTCCTTTGCAACAACCTTCACTTGAAGACCATTCTCATCTTGTAAAGCCAAATAGCTTTTTTGATATTGTAGCACATGAATCCAACCTTCCAAAGCACTAAAACATAACAAATTCATACTCAATATCAACATGAGGAATATAAGAACACCCTCATATCTACAATACCAAAAACTAAACTACGAAGAAATGCAGAGAAAAACCAATTCTCCTAGATAACACTTCTTACATTGTTCACACATTAGTGAAAATAAGTTTCTCTGCAAAAAAATATAGAACCTAAAACTCTAGATATAACACCTCTAAAAAAAATTGATAAATATTCCAAACTACATAAGCATATTTTCAACATAGAAGAAATGTAGAGAAAAAAAATTTACACCACTTTGTCATACTGAAAACTCTTCGTCACACTGTTTTCTTTTTTCTTCAAATTTTCTTAAAAGAACTTGGAAACTGAGCACCAAAAATACAAACTCATCACCTAGAACACCTTCTCAACATCGCAACCACATAAGAGGTTGTACATCGTCAACACATTCTTATCAAAACTACACTAGAGGTTGACACCACTGAGACTACTAATGACAACATAATGCAATCAATGAAAGAATCTCCATAGGCCTTTTCACATTAATGCAACAAAAAAGAACTATTGACATCAATGAAAAAACATAATCTACTTATACTTCCAAAAATATCCTCCCTTTTCATTGATAACATATGCTTTAAAAAACCACCAACAACAAAAAATAACTTTGATTACCAAAACGCATACTGCACCATAGTGCACACTAATACCTTAAAATTTCTCTTTGTACCCCTTACTACATAAATTTTTTAGTTAAATTTCTCCCCCTTTTACGATAATGAAAAAGGGAATAAAACTTGTATCATTCCCCTCACACATTATTTTCTTCAAAGGAAACACCTATAAGGGACAATAGTTGCTCTACAATCATCTTTTCTTTTTATTGCACTTTATTTTATTCAAACCTTCTCTACGCACTCCCCCTTAGGATTAAACACCATATTGTACCAACCAATAAATATTGCACATATCCTTTGACACATCTAGTAAAGGAAAGACACCTATATACTATACAATGACAAGACATAGTCTCGCTGGTTGAAACAACCAATAATGCTACTACCTACTCTCGTTGATAGGTAGCCACCAACATCAGTCCAAAACAAGGAATGAATATTTGGATCCAGTGGATTGATGCATATGTGTATGCATCTATTTGGAAACATGGGAAATAACCCCCAAATTATCTCAGAGATACTCAAAAGAATCCTTCGAAAGAGCCTTCGTGAAGATATTTGCAACCTAATCCTTAGTAGGAACATACTCTAACTTCACATCATTCTCTATGACCTTCTCTCTCAGAAAGTGATATTAGATTGAAATATACTTTGTCCTTGAATGGATTACTAAATTCTTTGAAATATTAATAGCACTTGTATTATCACATAAGTTAGGAATAGGTACATCATATACCACTAGGATATCCTTCAAGGTTTGCTTCATTCATAACACTTGTGTGCATCATGATGCTATTACAATGTATTATTCCTCTATAGTAGATAGTGAAACTAAATATTAATTATTATTTATCCAAAAAACCAACCTTCTTCCAAGAAAGAAAGCATCACCACTTCTACTCTTTCAATCATCCACACAAACTACTCAATCTACATCTATATATACACTTAGAGAGAAATCAATATCCTTTGGACATCACAAACCATGTTCTAGAGTGCCTTTCAAATATCTAAATATCCTCTTCACTACTGCAAAATTTGACTCTTTGGGATCTTATTTAAATATAGCAACAAGACAAACTCCATGCATGGTATCCTATCTAGTAGTAGTTAGATATAGCTGTACTCCAATAATTGATCTATACTTTCTATATTCAACCTTAGGAGATTTGTCATTCTTGCTCATTTTTAAACTAGTAACCATAGGAGTACATAGCGGTTTAGAGTCTTCAATCCCAAAATCCTTCAAAATTTCTTTGATATACTTCGATTGTGAAATGAATGGGTATGTGCAAGATCATCATGGAAAAAATAGGCCCTTAAGTGGCAATAAAAAGACAAAAAATCAGAGTTAGACAACTTGACGTAAAAATTTGAATAAGTTATCCATATTATTTCAAAAAAATGTAAAAAATAGAATCTACAAAAAATTTAATGTAGTTTCTAAACTACTAGACCTTTATTTAAAAAAAAAATCTATTTGGTGAAAATTTGAAATTTCAATGCAGGAGTATTTAAATTTTAGGGTGAAAATAAGTAGGTGTTTGTTTGACCACCCTAACCACAATAAAATAATAATATTTTTTTATAAGATTTTAGATATAAGTAGAGGACTCATTTCCTAATGTGATGCATATTTTTTTATAATTTTTTTCCAAGAAAATAATTCTTTATGATTTTTTTATTACAACTTTTAAAAAATATAAAATCTCATCTATCTAACCACCTTAACTTGGTAAAAAATTTAAGAAATTAAATATTTTATTTTTTAATCCTATAGTATGCAAATCGTAGAATGTGACACATGTTTCAAATTCAAAAAAAGTGATACCATTTGAAAGTTAGAGATGTTTTTTAATCAGCCTATCAATCATGATTTTATTCGTAATTCTAATAGAAAATGAATAATAATTATTTATTAAATTCAAAGTAAAACATAATTTATATTGGTTGAAAGCTGAGAATATCCTCTAAAAGCCCTTTTCGTTTCGTCAATTTTGGGTAAGAAAAAATTTGTCAGCCACATGGACCATCATATGACTTACATATCGCTACTTTTTGGCCCATCATGATCCTGCACATACTCGAATATCCCTTTCTTTGTCTCACTGATTTGAAGTATAAGGAATAAATTCATCTCCCCAAACATAGACATCTCAAAAAAATTCTACGTTTCTTTTGGAAATCTCTTGCATATTGCTTCATTACCTCCAAAGATTATGTCATCAACATATACAACCATAATCAAGATTTGATATTTTTCAACCTTAAAGTAAATATTACTATTTATAGTACCTTTATTCAATCCTTGTTGCAACAATTACCTATCCAATCTTGCATACCAAGCTCTAGGAGCTTTCTTTAGTCCATATAATGCCTTTTTCAATCTTTAGACCATATCAAGACTATTTCATAACTGAAGGCCTTCCAGTTGTTCAATGTATAGCTCTTCTTCCAACTCGCCATTCAAGAATGTAGGCTTCACATCCATCTGATATAATTTCAAATATTTATGTGCTACAAAATCCAAAAATATCCTAATAGCTTCCATTATTGCCACCAAAGAAAATGTCTCCTCAAAATCTATTCTTTACACCTGCATCCTTTACACACAAGTCTTTATTTGATTCTTACCACTTATGAACTCTCATTCATCTTGTTCCACAATACCCACTTAGTTCTAATCACATTCTTATTTGTTGGTCTTGGTTCAATTTTCCCAAGCCCGATTCTTCCCAATCTACTTTAATTCTTCCTCCATAGCCATGATCCAATATTCATCTATACATGCATCAATCATTATTTTTTGTTCAAGTTTGGAAATTAAATATAGGTTTACCTGTTCTTCTATCATAGAAACCTTTCTTCTTGTCAATACACCTCTACTTTTGTCACCCATAATCTAATCTTCTGAATGATTCTTCTATACATACCTATGGGTTTTAGTGATATTTTCTAGAGCTTCTTCCTCTTCAATATACACTTCTTTTCCCTTACCTTCATCTTTCTCTTATTCTTTGCAAGAGGAATTGTTTGATTCATATCCACCTATAATCACTGAAATTTTATGTACAAGTCTCCATCCACTTTGACATTTGTACACTTTCAACAATCCATTGCAGCCTCTTGTCGTAGCACTGCTAAGCCTCGCTTCTTGTAGAATATCCAAGATTCCTTCATCAGATCTTGCATAAAAAATTTCCAAGCTTTTTTCATCTCTTGTAATATAGAATTTACTTCCAAACGCTTTGAAATATTTCATAGTAGGGGTTCTTTCATACCACAACTCATAGGGATTCTTTGAACTATATATCCTTGCTTGTGTTATCTTAAGTGTGTAGATTACAATATGAATTGATTCTCTCTAATAGACATCTGGTATATATTTTATTTTCCTTGCTACATCTTGAACAACCCTATTATTTCTTTCCATAACTCCATTTTGTTGAGGAGTCCTAGGGGTTGAAAAATGCCTCTTTATTCCATGATGTTCACAAAAAGTGTTAAAATCATTGAAGTTTGATGCAAAATAGGGGTGGATTAAGCTTTAGGAGACCCAACTCAACAAGATTCAAACACTAACTTACTCTCAAGATTCCCTCAAATGTGACTTTCAATAGCTAGCCTTCCTTGCATACTAGGTCTCCAAATTGATATGATTAGGCGTATATTTTAGGGAAGGCCATCTCACATTGAATCCCTAGCCTTTTAAGATACCCAACTGGACATATATCAACATACATTATCAAAGGAATAGGTTGTTTTGGACCATAATACCCTATCCAGGTCTACTACACTAGAAGCTAGGCCAATTAGGCCACTTTAACAAAGGAAGTTCTTAAAAAACCTCTTTCAAAATTCAAAAATCTTCACCAACACCTTAGTCCAGTCACAAAATGTCACATTCTTCAAGTCTTATCAACACACCATCCCTACAATTTTTTGTCCACTACTTTGCTACCATTCCTAGCCTAACACATGAAGATGTTAGGCTAGGGATTTGATGAAATCACCTTGAAACTCCATCCCCTACTTCCTAAACCTAATGCACATCAAAGAAACCCCTAAAATCACCATTCCACCAAATCTCACAAATTTACAATTGTGGGATGGCCTTGAAATCACATTTTTCTCACCAAACCCTTAGAAAGGAGGGTTTCAAAGTGGTAGAGTGAAAAATGATTCAAACATACTTAATAATTGATGAAATTACCTCACACAACACCCAAAATAAATTTAAGACTCTACACTATCACTGCACATTGATTTTATCTCATGACAATGTTGTGTGGGTCGCATTGAGCTCAAAACACATAAATTTTGCATTAAAAATTTAAAAAAAGAGCTTCCATTTTGACTTTTGTCTCTTCCAAAGTTACATCAATCATGAATCGAGGTATCAGAGGCATAGATGATAAGATTCAAGGTCTAAAAAAATAGTTACAAATCAAGATCCAAGAAGTGACCGGTCATCAACCAAAACACGCAAAAGTGACAAGTTGCAAAAAACAACTTTTTGCAACTTTCACCAACCTCTTGAACTAACTGTAAGAATTGGCTATGAAAGTAGCCACCCAAGATCTAAAGCCCTAGTGGAAGAACAAGCATAAGAGGGATAGAAACAATATGACAAGAATAAACTGTATTCTACCAATAATGCATATAGAATCAATGTTTGTATCAATGTACAAATGTAGTAGAAACCCCTTGGTTATATAGCCAAGGTGAGAACATAGGAGGGAATAATATTATGAAAAGTGTAGTAATATTATGACATCAGACAACTGTGAAAAGATATCACTCCACCTAAAGTGGAAAAGTGATAATGTGATAACCACCACAAAAGGTGGATCTACCAAAAAATGTGGAGAGGAATCACATGATGTGTCCACGAAAGGTGGAAATGATAAAGTGATAATATGATAAGTCCACCAAAAGTGGAAAATCTCCAACAACTCCTATGTGGTCCCTAATTCAAATTAACTAAGGTGTAATGATGAACTAGGACAAGGTACAAGACAATTAATTACACAAACACCCCCCCTTAAGTGCAACTTAGGGAGAATGTACACAAAAGTAAACAATGCAAGATGGGTCCCAACAACTAGGCCATGTTAGGTACCCATGTACAAATACAATGAAATCTCTCATAAATTGGAGAAAAGGAGAAAACCACGTGGGAAAAACTTCCCCCCAGAAGAGAGATGAAAAATAAGAGAAAAAGCTCTCAAATGTATGAAAAGGACAAAACCCCTAAAAGAGGAAAAAGTCCCCCCATAAGAGAGAATGAAGAATTCAAGTGACCTCCTCAGATGAAACATATCACACCCCCAAGAGAGGTCATAAATGATGATATATACTCTCAGTGAAGGGTTTGGTGAAGATATCTGCAACCTGCTCTGTTGTAGGACAATACTGCAAATCAATGACCTACTCCTGTATTAGCTCCCGAATGTAGTGCATATGAATCTCGATGTGTTTGGTCCTCTGATGGTGAATTGGATTCTTTAAGATTTGGATGGCACTCTAATTATCACAATGAATGACTGAAGGACATGGAATAGTGAAGCCAAACTTAGTGAGAATATGTTGAATCCAAATAGCGTTAGAAGTTGCATTAACAACCCCTCGATACTCAACCTCAGTCGAAGAAAGAGAAATAGCATGTTGCTTCTTACTCTACCAAAAAATGGGCCCAAAACCAAGATGAAAGTTGTATCCAGAAGTGGAATTATGATCATCAATATCGCTAGCCCAATCAAAATCTATATATCCCACCAAGGTAAGTCTTGTACCTTCTACCAAATGAAGCCCATGATGATGTGTACCCTATATGTAATGCAAGATGCATTTGGTTGCTTTTCAATGAAGCTCATGTGGTTCCTACATAAAGTGTGAAACCATGCCAACTACAAAGGAGATATCAGGGCATGTGTGAGTCAAGTAGATGAGACTCCCAACAAGCTAACAATAAAAAGTGGCATCAACAAGTGGAGTAAAACACTGAGCCTCAAGCTTGAATCCTAAAAGAAAGGGAGTCAGAGAAGGCTTACAATCAGCCATGTGAAACCGAGCTAGAAGATCAAGAGCATACTTGGGCTAAGAAAGAGATATCCCAGAAGCTGACTATGTGATCCAAATCCCAAAAAAATAGTGCAAAAGGCCCAAGTCAGTCATAGCAAATCTATCCTTGAAAGCAGATTTGACAGTGCCAATGATGGATGAGGTACTCTCTGTAATAATCAAGTCATCAACATAGAGCACAAGTAGTAAATGAGAGTCACCCTATCACAAAATGTAGACATTTGGATCTGAATGACACCTCATGAATCCTGCAGAAAGAAGAAAGGAATCCATCTTGGCATACCAAGCCCTAGGGGCCTATTTGAGGCCATAAAGAGACTTCCTCATTCTTCAAACCAAAGAAGAATCCTATATGAATCCATGTGGCTGTTCCATGTAAATATCCTCATGAAGATTCCCATGAAGAAATGCACTCTTCACATCCATCTGATGTACAACCCAACCATGAGCTGCAACAATAGAAAGTGTCAAGTGAATGGAGTTCATATTAGCAATGGGTGAAAAGGTCTCTGTATAGTCAACACCTGGAACCTGTGAGAAACCTTTTGCCACAAGCTGAGCCTTGTATTTATCCAAACTTCCATTTGCTGCATACTTGGTTTGATAGATCCACTTGCATCGAACCATGCTTCTCCCCTTAGGGAGTGTAACTAAATACCATGTGTTGCTCCTCATCAAGGAACTATACTCTTCCTCCATTTTTGAATCCCACTCTGGAACTCGTGATGCTTCCTTGAAGGACTATGGATCAAAATTAGTAGCAATAAAATCATGCAGACAATCCTCATGTTGTGACCGAGTCCTTCAAGTATGTGAAGGATCCCCAATAGGAGAGTCTACTGAATCAAGAATCTGTCGAGCCCAACGAGGTTTAGTAGGAGATGAAGGATGAGGATCCTCAACTGCAAGTGGACCTTGTGAAGGTGTGATCCTACGAGTCAGAGTTGAGGAAGAATCATCATCTGAGTCACTATCGTCACTTTCCACTATGGAGGAAGGAAGAGGAAGATTAGAGGCTAAGCTAGGATAGCTTTCCTCAAATTGAACACTCCTCTCAATGAATAGATCATGTGTCTCTAGATCCAAAAGTTTGTATGCCTTAACCCCTTTAGGATATGCAACAAAGATGCACGGCCTACTCTAAGGTTCCAATGCCTTGCGTTTCTCTAGAGGTATGCATTCCCAATCTGGACAACCAAAAACTCTGAAGTGTCTCACAACTAGTTTTCTACAATACCAAGCCTCAAAAGGAGTCATACCCTTCAAAGCCTTATGGGGAACCCGATTCTAGATGTGAGTGGCACAACTGATAGCTTTTTCCCAAAATTGAGGACCAAGAGAACGAGCATAAATCATACAACTAGCCATCTCCTTAAGCTTTCTATTCTTCCTTTCTGCAACACCATTTTGCTGTGGAGTGTATGCAACTGAATGTTGAATATCAATCCCCTCAAGAGTACAAAATTCCTCAAGTCTATTGTTCACATATTCCCTTCCATTTTTTGTATGGAGAATCTTGACTGCTTCCTTGATTGCTTCTCAACATGAGCCTTGAAGGCTAGAAATCCGTCAAACACTTCACTCTTGTGAACAAGAAAATAGACCCATGTGAAGTAGGAGTAGTCATCAATGGAGGTGAGGAAATAGTGGGCCTTGCTGAATGATGGCACTAGAAATGGACTTGCTACATCACTGTGAACCAATTGAAGAACTTCCAAAGCTCTCCAAGACTTCCCTTTGTCAAACTTCTCTTCTAGATGCTTACCCAAGGAACAACCTGAACAAACACCTTTTGAAAATTTGATTTGAGGGATTCCTGTAACCATATCCTTGGAGCTAAGCTACTGAAGATAGCAGTAATTGAGATTTCCAAACCACTCATGCCATATCTTACTGTCTGAATTTGAATGAGTGAAAAATGTTGTAGAAGGAGACGGGTATGTGCAGGATCATGATGGGCCAATAAGTGGCAATATGATGGGTATGTGGCTGGTGAATTTATTTTTACCAAAAATTGATGAAACAAAAAGGGTTTTTAAAGGATATTCTCATCTTTCCACCAATATAAATTATTCTTTACTTTGAATTTAATAAATGATTATTATTCATTTTCTATTGAATTATGACTAAATTTTTTATTTTCAGGCTGATTGAAAAACACCTATAGCTTTCAAACAGTATCATATTTTTTGAATCCAAAACATGTGTCACATTATATGCTTCACATAATATAAGATAAAAAAATAAAAAAATGAATTTCATGATGTTTTGACCAAGTTAAGGTGGTCAGACATACGAGTCTTTATATTTTTTAAAAGTTGTTGTAAAAAATTTATAATTAATTATTTACTTAGAAAAAAAATACAAAAAAATATGCATCACATCGGGACATGAATCCTCTACATATATCTAAAATCTTATAAAAAAATTTATCATTTTAATGTGGTTAGGGTGGTCAGACAGACACCTACTTCTTATTTTTTCCCTGAAATTTAAGTACTATTGTATTGAAATTTAAAATTTTCACCAGATAGATTTTATTTTTTTGTAAATAAGCCTAGTAATTTAGAAACTAAATTCAATTTTCTACAAATTATATTCCTACATATTTTTTAAATAATATACATAACTTATTCAATTTTTTATGTCAAGTTGCCTAACTCTGATTTTTCTGAATTTTTTGTCACTTAAGGGCATATTTTTTCCATGATGATCCTGCACATACCCAAAATTAGGAAGAAAGTGGGAAAATGAGTAAAGCCATGTGTTGTGATTGGCCTGTCCCACTACAACCAAGGCATCATCCTTAAGTTCTTTGACCAGAACAGAATCTGATAGAAACTCAACTTTCTTGCCATCTCCAAAGTGAGTGATTTGGTAGATTGAAAGAAGATTGGTGCTCAAGTTAGGAACATAGAGAACATCTTCAAATGTTCCATCATCCATGACAACCAAAACTTTTCATTCAACTTCCACTTGAGTATCATCTCCTATGAAGATGTGAGGTACCTTAGATGGCTCCAAAGAATAAAATTGCTCCCTTGTAGAACCCATGTGATGAGTGGCACCCGATTCAAGTATCCATTACTTTGAATAACCTATAGTAGCCATATATTCTTTCCCTTTTCCTTTTTATTGTGAGGAAGTGGAAGGAGATGAATCCTTCTTCTTGTAGGCAGATGGAAAATTGATGTTGTTCTTCTTGATGATGTTTTTCAACTCATCAATTTGCTTAGTATGGAAATGATGCTCATCATGACCAAATCTCTTGCAATATGAACAAGTTGGTCTCTCCTGCTTGCTTGAATTTCCATTCTTAGGAGAAGGTGAAGAATTCCCTTGCTGTGGAGAGGATGATTGTGTTGTATCTTGTTGTGTCTTTGGCTTAAACTGCTTTTGCTTCTTGTTGGAACCCTTTCCTTGAGTCCCTTGATTCCCTTGATTTTCCATCAAAGCTTTCAACTTTGAAGACTTGAGAATCCCCATGATTATCAACTTTTCTTGCTATAACATCAACATCTCTATGAATGCATCAAATTATGGAAGAGTGAAAGAATCACCCACTGCCAAGCGATGGGTTTGGAAGTTAGAAAAAAATGATGCATATTCTGATGGAAGCTTTCCCAACAAATTGTAAACCAACTGTGCATCCTTTTTATCAATTCCACAATCCTTAAGTTGTTCTCTTAACTCATTTGCTTTAGTGACATAGTCTTGTATTGTATCAAAATTCTTAGGATCCAACATTGTGAGATCATTGTTAGGCTAATAACCTCTAATCTCATCAACTTGGCTATAGAATTGATAAAATTTTTCCCAAGCTTCTTTAATTGTTTTACACTTTTCAATTTGAAAGATTAGATCTTTTGATACCTATTTCCTCAATGTTCCAAGAGCCATAGTGTTTTTAGTGAGCCAATCCAAATGAGCATTAGGATTAGATGGTGCGACAATAATTCCATCAATATAATAAGTTAATCCTTTTTCCATCAACTTACTCCAAACATCAATTTTCTAAGAAGCATAGTTATGTGGAGTTAACAAATGAAACTTAAGAGAACCCATAGTAGCAAAGAGAACAAGAGAGAGAGAGGCACAATCACACAAGACACACCCCGAAATTCACTCAATTAAAGACCCCCCCCAAAAAAAAATGATGATTTGGCACTTTATAGTTATTGCATTTACAATGGCCACTTGCAAGCCAAGAAAAGTGGGATTATGATTTTAAATGTTTTACAATAGCCTTAAGTAGGCAACAACAGACTCAAATGACTGATATAAAAGACCAAACTAATATCTTGTTCTTACAAATGCCAAAATAGGCCAAAAATGACCAAGTGCTGAAAGTACAAATTCTGATCACAATAAATACAAAATTATAGCACCAATGTGAAATTCAAAAAAAATCATGCACTTTAAAAAAAACGGCACCTGAAAAGGAGTTCGTATAAGCCTGAACAGAGCCCCAGAAATTGCAAAAATAGTGACAACTCAGCTACACCTGTGAGAAACTGAATTTTCTGAAAACTCCATCCATCAAAACCAGAAACCAATTACACCATCATGTAGAGCATGGAAAATTATCCCAAATAAAAAATCATTGCTTAAAAAAATGATCCAAAATGAGAAAGATATCAAGCTTCGAAGTTGAACTGCAAATCCAAAATTGCAAATGGAGAGGGGTGAAAATTTTCAAAGCACTGCTGATGTAATGCCAACGTCAGCAATTCATGAGGTTAAATTTGACAGTCGTTTGGATGTCATAGTCATCATTGGCCTCCGCTGGAATTTGCAATGGAATATTCCTTCTTTTCGATCGGAATATTCCTTCTTTTTGGTCGGAATATGCTTTTCGGGCTCCCAGTATATTTTCAGAATATTTGTCAAAATTTTTTTTGCCGATTATTGGAATCTCCCACTGATGTTGGTGTAGGTGATCTATGGTGGGGCCACAAGGGAAGGGAAGGCTAGTGGCATCCTACCACATGGCTCCGTGGTGGCAGGGTGTACCTTGCTGGTATGCGGAGGTACCCTGATTTTTTTTTTTATATAATTTAAAAAAAAAAAATATTTCGACAAAAATAATATCTTTTTTTTTCACAAAAATTGTACAGTCGCTTTGCAATTATGATGATCTGTATGGCTCAGGAGGGAATTTTTTTTTTTAGATGGATCCGAGCAAAGTTGTCAAATTTTGACGAATTAATAGTCAATCTTAGCGTTTTTGGCCCCTCTGGACGCAATGGTAGTGTCCTTTTTGGCTGAAAATGCTCTGAAATAATGGCTACCTCCTAGATTTGGCAACCACCTCTGATCTTCAAACACTTATAGATTTGGGCTCCAATGTCCAATTGAGATTAAACAAAAGGAAAATCTGACTTTCTTGGACACTCTGCATGTAATGGTGAGCTCATATCTGATGCAACAAGCTCCCAAAATGCACTTGCAATACAAAGCCAAAAATGGAGCCCCCCAAAATCTCATATTTCTATGAAAAAAATGCAAGATTGCACTCAAGATCTCTCTAAAATGGCAATCCAAAGGCATTCCAATAGCTCTGATACCATGTAAGAATTGGATATGAAGGTAGCCACCCAAGATCTCACCCTTTATTTTATCAATGATTTTATTATCCCCATCATTCCATTGAAACTTACTCTTCTTCTCACCCTTTATTGTATCAATGATTGGTGCACAAATATGGCTGAAATTCTTGATGAATTTCCTATAGAAACTCGAAAAACCATGAAATCTTCTTAACTTTTCTTCTATTTTAGGAGTTGGAAAAATAATTATGGCTTCAAAATTTGCGGGATCCATCTTCAAGGCTCCTTCTACAATCACAAATCCAAGGTAGACAAGTTCCTTCTTCATAAATTCACATTTCTTGAGATTGATAATTAACTTCTCCTCATTCAACTTCCTCAATACCATATCCAAGTGTTGCAAATTATCCTCTTTTGTTCTAAGGTATAAAAGGATTTCATCCAAGTATACCACCAATTTTTTTTCTATGAAGTTCTTTAGAACCTTGTTCATTAGTCTCATGAATGTGCTTGGGTCATTAGATAACCCAAATGGCATCACTAGCCATTCATAAAAACCCTCATTAGTCTTGAAGGCAGTCTTCCACGCATATCCTTCCCTTATTCTAATCTCATAGTACCCACTTTTTAGATCAATTTTTGAAAAGTAACAAACTCCTGATAAGCTATCCATCAAGTCTTTCATCTTAGGTGTAGGGAGCCTAGATCTAATAGTGATATTATTTATTACCCTTGAGGTAGTACAAATTCTCCAATCTCCATCTTTTCTAGGTGCCAAAATAGTAGGCACATCAAAAGGACTCAAGCTATCCCTTACTAGAACTTTATCTAAAAGATCTTGAACCTGATTTTTGATCTCCTCATTTTGTCTAGGGGTCATCTTGTAAGCTCTTTTGTTTGGAAAACTTTCACCTAGTATAAGGTCAATGTGATGACTCACATCTCTAATAGGTGGAAAATAATTTGGAAACTCATTCACCACTATGTCTTCATACTTCTCCAACAAGACCTACACCTCCTTTGGTATCTCTTTTCCATTTGTTGTTTCATTTGAGATAGGATTACCAACAATGGCATAACCAATGTCCTCCTCCTGTAGGTCCTTCAAAAACTCCTTCTCTTTGACTATCATCACACTTGGTCCTCCATGAACAACATCATTATCTTCTTGTAGAGGTGTAAGAGTGTATGACACTCCATCGTTCTCAATTATATACAAATTCTTGTACCCATCATGCTTGGCAGTTATATCAAATTTTCAAGGCCTTCCAAGGAGGAGATGGAACACATCCATTAGAACAACATCACAAAGGATTTTATTTTTGTAGGAACCTATGTTAAACTCCACCCAAACCTACTCGTTAACAAGCACGTATTGCCTTTTACTGAGCCATGAGATCTTGTAAGGAGTTGAGTGAGGATTTATCTTCATTTTAAGTTTTTCTAAAATTTCTAACGACACTATATTATTTGTTGAACTAGAATAAACTATTACCTTGCATACCTTTCCCTGAGATTTGCATGTTGTCTGAAATAAAGCCTTTCTTTGAGGGGGTTCCTTGGTGGTGGGTACCTTTATTAATGTCATCCTAATAATTGAGGACTCTCCCACCTCCATAGTAGCTTGTATGGATGGTGAATTTACACTTTCTGCATCCTCCTCTTGCACTAGTTGAGTCCTCCTCTCTCCACCATGAGAATTCGCACTTGGTTTATCTGGGAACTTCCACACAGGACATCCAAATTGGTCATAGCTATAACACCTTCAAAAGAAGGTATCAGACCCTCCTCCTTGAGCATTGAACCTACCTCTTCCATTTGGTCTTCTTCATCTAAGACTTCCCCTTGATTCACCACTTAGCTCTTGGTTTGAACTTTGTTCACCTTGGTCTCTTTGTGAGCCTCTTCCACTAAAGTTTCATATGCTCCTAAAACTCTTTCCTTTGCCTCTTGACTTCTTTTCTTTCCTCCTCCTTATATTTTCCTCTAACTTAGTGGCCATTTGAAAGAACTCTTTTACTTTCCTAGGGGTAGTGAGGCTTATCTCATGTTGGATATTGGATCTTAAACCGATCAAATACCTTGCTACTTCTTGTTTTCATTCTCAAAGTGTCCCGATATTTATGGTCAACTTGTGAAACTCCTCAGTTATGCTGCCACTTCCAAAAAAAATTGTCTTAGATTTTGTAACCTCCTAAACACTTGGATCTCATAATATGCCAGTAAGAATTGGATTTTCACCTTAGCCACCATCCTGTCCCATGAACAAATAATTTTTTTACCTTTCCTTTTCCTCTCCTCTTGGATATAGTTCCACCATGCCAATGTTGGTCCCTTCAACTTAGTTTTGGAAAAATTGACCTTCTTACCCTCTTCCACTTCCTTGTATTCAAAATAGTTATCTAAGGAATGGGAATGTGTAAGATCATCATGGAAAAAATAGGCCCTTAAGTGGCAATAAAATTCAGAAAAATCAAAGTTAGGAAACTTCACGTAAAAATTTGAATAAGTTAACTATATTATTTCAAAAATATGTAAGAATAGAATTTGATGAAAATTGAATTTATTTTCTAAACTACTAGGTTTATTTTTATTTAAAAAAAAATCTATTTGGTGAAAATTTGAAATTTCAATGTAGTAGTACTTAAATTTCAAGGAAACAATAAGAAGTAGGTGTCTGTTTGACCACCCTAACCACAATAAAATGGTAATATTTTTTTTATAAGATTTTATATATAGGTAGAAGACTCATGTCCCAATGTGATGCATATTTTTTTATAATTTTTTTCAAAGTAAAGAATTAATTATGATTTTTTTATTAAATTTTTAAAAAAATATAAAAACTCGTACATCTAACCACCTTAACTTGGTCAAAAATTCATGAAATTCAACTCTTTATTTTTTAATCCTATAGTAAGTGAATCATAGAATGTGACACATGTTTTAGATTCAAAAAATGTGATACCCATTGAAAGATATAAATGTTTTTGAATCAACCTATCAATTAGGACTTTAGTCGTAATTCAAATAGAAAATGAATAATAATTATCTATTAAATTCAAAGTAAAGAATAATTTATATTTGTGGAAAGATAATAATCTCTTTTAAAAACCCTTTTCATTTCATCAATTTCGGGTAAAAAAAAAGTCGTTAGCCACATGGGCCATCATATCACTTACATATCGCCACTTTTTGGCCCATCATGATCCTACACATACCCGCATCTATCCACTCAATTACCTCTTCACCATTCATCTTACCACAATACATTGGTAGTTCCATCTTCACTTCATGAGCCTCTCCCTTTTCAACCTTGAGCACCTTTAGAAAATTTCTTTCTTCAAGATCCAACTCCTCTTGTGGATCTTGTATGGGGTTCTCACTCTCCCATTCTTTCTCATCTTTAGGGTCACTCTCATGGGCAATACCCTTTCCTCTTCTTTCTCTAATTTTTCAGTGCTTCCGTCCTAGCTAACATAGGTCCATGAGACTCTCTTAGGGCCTTAATATCCCTCGGAACAACTGAACTACCTTTTGGAGGAATTTTGAATGCTTTAACTTGTAATTTATTTCCTTCAACTCAATTGCTTTTCCCCAAATGATCTAAGCCTGGTCTTTGATACCACCTGATGCGAAATTGGGGTGGATTAGGCCTTATGATACCCAACTTAACAAGAATCAAACACTAACTTACCCTCAAGACTCCCTCAGATATGACTTTCAATAACTAGCCTTCCTTACCTACTAGGTCTGCAAATTGATATGATTAGGCATATATTTTAGAGAATGTCATCTCACATTGAATCCATTTCCTTTCTAAGATACCCAATTGGACATATATCAACATAAATTCTCATAGGAATAGGTTGTTTTGGACCATAACACCCTAAACAAGTCTGATACACCTGAACCTGGGCCAATTAGGCCACTTTAACAAAGGAAGTGCTTAAAATAACTCTTGCAAACTCTAAACTCCTCACTAACAACTTAAGCCAGTCAAAATATATCACATTCTTCAATTTTTATGAGCACAACATCCCTATAATTTTTTGTCCCAACACTTTGCTACCATTCCTAGCCTAACGCATGAAGATGTTAGGCTAGGGCTTTGATGAAATTACCTTGAAAATACATCCCAAACTACCAAAACCTAATGAACATAAAAATAACCCCTAAAATAACCATTCCCCTATGTCTCACAAATTTACAACAGTGGAATGGCCTGGAAATCACTTTTTGCTCACCAGACCCTTAGAGAGGAGGGTTTCAAAGCGATAGAGTGAAAAATGATTCAAAAAAACTTAATACTTGATGAAATGACCTCACAAAACATCAAAAATAAATTGAATACTTCTCACTATCACTAAACATTTATTTTAACTCATGACAATGCTGTAAAGGTTGTACAAAGCTCAAAACACAAAACATTTGCACTAAAAATTAGAAAACAAAGCTTCTTGTTTCAATTTTGTCTCTTTGAAAGTTACATCAATCATGCCTTGAGGTCTCAAAGGTCCAAACAATTACATGAAAGGTATAAAACATCATTTACAAAGAAAGATCCAAGAAGTGACCAATCATCAACCAAAACATGCAAAAGTGACAAGTCACAAAAAACAACTTTTTGCAACTTTCACCAAACTCTTGAACTGATGCCTAAAACTTATCCTATGAGATTATAAAATTCTAAATAGGTCTCATTCAACATTAATACAATGATAGATAAGATCAAACACTCAAAAATCTAACATAAACCCCTAGCATGCATTACTAAAGCTAATATGTGTAAGGTGCCTTACACTAGAGGTGAACTATCAACCTCTATCAGATCTCAAACATTTGATCTTCATATCCATTTAATTCTCAAACATAGCTTTGGATTCCTTAAACTTATCTAAACCTTTTTATTTTTTCTTTGAGAAAAGTAACCCATGTCATTCTAGAATAATCATCAATTAGTAGCCTGAAATACATGTCAACTTCAAAACTTCTGATTCTTGTAGGCCCAAAAATATTTGTATGCAACAAATCCAAAGGTCTAGTAGTAGATTGTTACTTGAACTTGAAACTCTTTCTATATTTCTTCCCAATCTGAAATTCCTTGTAGATAACATTAATAGGATTTGTGATATTTGGTAGACCTCTCACAACTTAATTTGAAATTATCCTTATAAGGCTATCAAAATTTATGTGACACACTCTTCTATGCCATATCCAACTTTCATTAATCAAAGTCATAAAACATTGACCATTTACACCCTTAATTTGATAAACATTTCCATATATCCTTCTTTATACTACCATAGTTTTGGATCCTTTTTTGATTTCACAACCATTATCCTAAAACACAAGATTGTATCTCTTACTACACATTTTCCTACACTCAAAAGGTTATTCTGCATACCCTTAGCATAAAGAACATAATATGTATTATGCTTGCCATAAAAACTAATTTAACCTTTTCCACATATCTTGGTAGATGTATCACCACCAAACTTAACTAAACCACCTTCAAAATTATCAAGCTTAAAAAGCTCTGTTATCACCTATCATGTGATTTGAGCATCCACTGTCAATGATCCAGTTGTTCTTCTCTTCTCTCTAGCATGAAAAAAAGTCACCAAACATGCTTTTGGAGAACTTTAGTTTATACATCTATTAGAGTTAGTAGAATTTGTTCCAAAATTTAAAAACATGAATAATAATTCATCACTTCATCATCAAGGCAATCAGATTCATCATCAGATATGTTAGCATCTTCTATAACATTATAACTTCTCTTAAATGATTTACCTTTATTATTCTTAGGCCTATCTTTTAAAGCTTTGAAAAGACATATTGAAGCATAATGACCAATATTTCCATATTTAAATCATGAGAGGAATCTTACCTTTGTATTTTCCAATTCCTTTTTTCAATTTCCTCACAAATTTTTCTTCTAGCTCATCAAACTCATCTAGATTTGATTCCTCATTCTTCTCTTTTTTCCAACTTTAAAAGTAGTCTCTCTTTTACATCACTTGGACCAAATTCTCTCAATTCAAAAGTAGTTAAAGTACCAAAACACCAATCTCTGCAATAATGATCTAAATTTTGAAATTCTTCAATAGTAGAAAACTTATGATTTTAATCTTTAGTGAGAGTTCTTAGTACCATTTTTACCACCTCTTCTTCTTCAAGTTTTCCTCCAAGGCCTCTAATTGAATTTTCAACTTAATCCACTCTACGAATGTATCTTTTATAGCTTCGTCTTCTTTCATCCTTAATGTCTCAAATTTAGTCTTCAAATTCCACATCTTTGCTAGGTTGACTTTATCATCTCCTTCATAGATTATTTCTGGCATTTTCCAAATTTGACCAATAGTTTTAAGAATCGAAACTTTCACAAGTTTTGAATTAGAAATACCACTCAAAAGAGCATACATTACTTTTAAATTATTTTCATATGCCTTGATCTCATTATTAGTAATCACACCATTTATGGGTATTTTGTATCCAGTTTCAACTGAACTCCAAACTCCAAATTCTAGATAGATAAGAAAACCTTCCATCTTGATCTTCTAGAATGCATAATCAGATCCATCAAACATAGGATCCTCCTTCTTGTGCACGATCCTAGATATTCCTCAAGTGATTAAGCTTTATTATAAGGAATCTTTCTATAATACCAGTTTTTGAATGCACAAGACAACTGAGAGGGGGTTAATTAGTTATAAATTAAAACATAAAAACCCTCATAAAAATTTAGATCTGCATTAATCCTTAAACCCTTAACAACCATTAAACCCATATCATGCATTACCAAAATGTAAACATGAGAAACAATAATACAAAAACATCCAAACACATGAGAAAACAATATTTACATAGAGATCCCAAGAAGGGAAAAACCACAGTGAGGATTAGATCATAAATACAAAGTAATTGCAATGCTGAATACAATGGCTCATTTCCCAAAAGAAGAGAAGGTATCACTCCCAATGGTTCACTACTAGATTAGAAAGAAGAAGAAAGAATATTTTCGCAATGAGAAATCCATTTCAGAGCAACAAAAAAATCTACCACTACTTCATCAAAATATTTTCACTCTCTCTGTAGAATGTAGACACCTTTTCTCACTGCTTCTAGTAGTCTTAGACTTTAAAACTCATAGTGCATTTCACACTTTCACAATTAAAATCTCTACAATTTTCATTACATACTTCAATACTTGATTTTCCATCAAACCAACACTTATATATGCCATATTAAACCTTGAAAACAATTGAAAAAGTTTGATATGCACTTCAATTATGTAAATTCAAATTATGTCGGCACCAAAATATTCCCATGGTGGGAAGGAATGAGGGTATAATGCAACACACCTTAAATCAAACCTAAATCCACTCATACACACATAATTTAAACACAATATGGAATATTCCACAAACACCCTAAAATCCAACAAATTCCTTTGCTATAAATTTCACTTGAAGAAAAAACTCATCATGTTCACCCAGATAATCTTCTACACACTGTAACTCAAGAAACCACCATGTGGGGAACCAAAACATAAATGACTTCAAAACAAGATGTTTATTAACAATATCAATACACAGTTTCCATATCTAAATTTCCAAAAACCAAAAAATGGATAAATGCAAAGAAAACTATTTCTCTCAGACACCACTGTAATACATAATTCACAAAATTTAGTGAACACAATTTTTTTTGCACAATGATATAGACCAAAAAATTTAGGATATAACACCTATTAACACCTATAACCAACACATATGAGCTACACAAGAAGATCTTCAACAAAAAATAAATATGGAGAAAAAAATAGAACACCACAATGTACATCGAAACACTTTTCCAACACATTGTTTCCTCTTTTGTTCAAATTTCCTCAAAATAAATTTGAAACCAAGAACCAAAGAAACATACTCATCATATTTAGCACTTCCTCATCACCACTTAACCATATATAACACTACAACCCAACTATACATCCACAAAAAAAGGCTTATCAAATTAACACAAGAGGTTGAGGTCAGTAACACTTACTAATGACAACATAATGAAACTAATCAAAGCATCACTAAAAACAACCTTCTCATAGACATTAATAACAACACAAACATATGCCTATTGACATAACTGAAAACACCAAATACTCATACTTGCAACAATATTGATCTAATTTTTATATATATAGTTGTATATATTATATATATTTTTATTTGACCTTTTAATGATAGTCGATTTGACTCAATAAATAAAAAAGATTGGAAAATCGGTGAAACTATTTGATTAAAAAACATATATCACTTTAATTTTCTTTTATCAAAATAGAATAGACCAAGACTTGACAAGGTTTAACATAATCCTTTGACTCAAGTCAACCCAACTTAAATCACAATAATTCACTCAATGATAAGATTTGGGTAGACCTATGTAAGACCCCTCCGTTTTGCTCTTGTGACTGAACAGTGTTCTGTGGCTATGCCTTATTTGTTGTTAAGTGCTTTGACTTAGAACTCAGTTGTTGTTTGATCGTTATCTGTAAGTGATGCAAATGTTATATTTTGGTGTGATGGTATTTTATCCTGATGTTATTATTATGTCATGCTTTGGATTAGCATAGTGGATAATTGAATTAATGATGTTTATGCTTTTGATCATATTAATGATGTTAGATTCGTTAGTTGGTAATATTGTATTGGTGAAGGGGATGGATCGCATCACTTGCTTGTGTGTGCCCTACGATTCCGAGATTTCCTCTTCATGGTGTGTATTTTATAATGTTCATATTATATGTTATTGTTTACTTGATTTTTCAGGTTGACAAGTACATGACATTGACTCCACCTGGTTTCACAGGTTTGAGTGTGTCCAATGTCCAACGGTATTCGATTGGGAGATAGTAGCTAGGTTTTCCATGCCAAGTCGTCACCCTAGTCTTAGTGTGTCATCTGGTGTTAGTCGAGTTATGTTGCTTTCATGATTGATCATCTTGCCTGGATTTTATTTAATTGCAAGTTAAAAAGGGTAATCATATGGTTGTATGGATTTAATTTGTGAAATTGAAATTGTACTGGTATTATGTTAATAACGTAATTTATTTTATTAATTAATTTAATATAATTAATAAATAATTTAATCGTGGATTAGATTTATTTATTAATTAATTAAATTGATTTTGTTGAAATTGGATAAGTTCATTTTGAAATTATGAATTTTATTATGTGAAATTGAAAATTATGAAAATGAGATTAAAAGTCAAATTTGAAAGTTTGAATTCAAAAATTGAAAGAAATTAGATATTTTTTATTTTTCTGTTTTGAAGAATTTATGAGGGTGGTTGTTGAAATTTTAGGGTTTTATCCTTATGGTTGAATTTCTTTTCTCAATTTTTGGATTATGAAGTTTTGGAAAAATGGAAAATGGAGAGAGGAAGTATTGTTGGATTTTTGTGGGTTTTGGATTGAAGTTGTGAAAATGGCTGATCTGAAGAGGGAATTGAAGCAAGGATCTGTGCATCATCTGGATCTTCTCAAACTTTTGAAAACCAGGTTCATGTCATTATATTGATTTTGATTTAAAAAAAAAATTGTTAGATTTAGATATGTTGTTTACAAAATTCTTTGTTTGGAAACTCAAATAGATTATGTTTGGAAAAATAGAAAACCCATGTTGACATCTGAGTTGATTGCAAAAATCTGTTTATTGGAAAAAAAAATATTTCTTCAATAAAATCTTTGTGTTCTTGGCTGGAATTGGGCATGAATATTTTCCTTATCAATTAATTATGCAAATTATCATTGAGGATTTAAATATATATATATATTTATGTATATATATATTGATATAATATTCATATTAGCATTATGTTGTTAAAAGTATTTAAAAAAAAAAAAAAAACCTATGAATATGCGTACTTCTAAAAATCTGCAGGAAAAAAAAAAAAATTAAATCAAAATTTTTTTGGGGAGGTCGTTGGGGGCTCTTCCCCCATTGCACCCCCCATGGAAGCGTGTGGGGAGAGAGTCGCGCCCAACATGGACTCCCCTGGCTGCCACGGTGGGATGGCTGTGGAAACACAACCATCGGCCACTGTGGGTTCGGCTGTGTTTACACAGCCGCGCCCATAGTGAGGGGTCGGTTATGTTCACACAACTGACCACCCAAAGCGCCACCGCCCTCCATTAAAACGCTGCCCAACCCAAGCCTCCGCCCCTGCAGATCCGCGAGCAAGGAGAATAAACGCCAGCCAAAGCACGACCTGCCCTAAAAGTGGCATGTGGCTCGAGGCACCTTTTGGGTCTTTAGTAAAAACAAAGATATAAAATGATATATATTTTAATATTTTAATATTTTTTTGTTATAATATTTAAATATTATTATATATATATATATATAAAGTAATAAAAAATATATAATAATGTTTAATATTATATTTATAAAATATTAAGATTATAAATTAAATGTTTATATTTATATTAAAATGGTGTTTTATTCAATGGCATGTTGTAAGTCTATTTGAGGAAATTGAATATTTAGATAAAGCATGATTTAATTTAATTGTGAAAATGAAAACATTGTATCTTTAGTCATGGTATTGACTTTATTTTAAAATAATATATATTTTCGAAAGATCTAATATTTGAATTACAAATATTATGTTTAATTAGAGAAATTAAATGATTTTAAATGATTTATATTTGCAAGGACGTGTTTAAAATTGTAATTAATTGATGGTTTATTTTGCAAAGGAGTTATTGTTATCTTAAAATGATTTATTTGAATTGAAGGGTAAATGTTAATTTATTGTTAAATAAGATCAATTAGGAAATTAACTATTGAGTCTTAATTTAAAAGACGTGTTTTAATTCAGATTATTGAATTCAATAGAGTATTGAATGTAATGTGGAAAATGGATTTAGAATATCCAAAGGTAGTTTCTTTCAGTTGAGTTCAGTGAACATGTTCTTCGTGTTCTTGTTTTGGAAATGGGTTAAATGAATGTTTAATTCGTAAGTCTTCCAGATGGGGATCTTATTTTATGTGGGTTGTCGTATTATGTTAGTCACCTTGTTTGTTTATTCCCTTGGGTAGTGCATGAGAAGTTATTTGTTATTACCCGGTTTCTAAGAATGGGAATGTATTGCACCTCTTGAGAAAGGAGTGGATTATGTAATTGTGCCTCCTTGTTAGGAGTGGTTTTGTTATTATTGTTACCTCCAGTGTTTGGAGATGGTTTCATCTTATGTCGCCTCATGAGAAAGGAGTGGACATGTTATCTTGTATGTTTCACTTTGTACCCTTGGTGTTTGGATGGTATGTGTTGTCAAGTAGAAGAGTGGCTTCCGTAGGGGCCAGAGCCCAAAGAGGTATCCAGGATAACCTTCAAAAGTGGTTTAATCAAGTGATAACTAAAACAATACTTAGAAGCTTAGGACTAACTTCTCACTAATCAAGATATTAATACCTGACTCATGGACCCAAGTGCTCGGTTAGGTTTGGGATGGGTGGGAAGGCTTGGAATGGCAAGGTCATCTATCTTGTCTGTACGAAAGGTATTTGGCTCTGCATTAGTGAGTATGGGGGCTGAGATTCGGTAAAGGTCACCAGGATAACCTTTTCTTGTGGGGGCAGGAGCCTAGGAAGAATCCCATAGGATAACCCATGACGAACTATGTGATGACACTCTATCTAGGACAACAGGTGTTTCTTGTTTATTGTGGGTATGGTTTCCTTAACATACCTGATGTGACCATAGGTGGTATTCGATTATTATGTTTATGGTTCTCTTAACATACTTGTTCTGCTTTATTTCTAGAAGCAATGTGACCTTGTAGATTTTTCCCTGTGTGTTACTCGTGATGCTCTTGAGTTGTACTTGTGTTGTACTTACATGGTATTTGAGTTGTACTTGTGTTCTACATGTGATTAGGTGTTTCAGTTTGGTTCAGTTCATGTAGCCTGTGTCTAGAGGTAGATGGTCTTGGCTAGGATTCTTAGTTACTATCTCCTAGCACGGGGGGTGGGCCTTTGGGTTCCACGTGGTTGGGTGGCATGCACCTAAATCCGTTGGGTTCTTTCTTCATGTTCTTGTGGATGAGACTTCCAGTTGGAGAGCTCGTTGGATTCAGTTTCATGTCATGCTTTATTTCATTTCAGTTGCTCTTGTATTATTTTACCCCTCTATGTTATCGAGGTGGAAAGATGTAATTTGTAATTATGATTATTTGACTTGTATCATTCGGGGAATGAGAGTTGTAATTGTAATATTTAATTACGGATTAATGAAATGGGAAGTTATCTATTATACTTTGATGTAATCATCTTAATTGGAATGTATGTGTTTAATTATTGTCTATATTTTGGCATGGTTTATATTCATGTTGTTGTTGTGGGTTGTTGAGAGTTTTCAATCTTGTAACCTTAGGGGATGTTTGCATTGGGAAGCGAACTTGTATATTAATTATACTTTAAAAAAAAAAAATTAGCCTATTTAAGTAGTTGTTTGCAACATCCTTTAGGGTTGTGTGGCGGGGCATTACAACCTACATGAGTTTTTGATTCAACTCAATTGACATAAACTTATTATTTTCAAAGTCTATACTCCTATCTCTAATGATACTCTCCCTCTTTCTAGAGGGTAATAAACTAGTCCCACATTTCACTTAGAAATCCAATCAAATAGTTAGCATTTTATTAATCATAACATCATCAAAATCTTGACTAAACAATAATAATAATCAAAATTAAAATATATTGCATTAAATTTAATCTCATAAAATTTTGAATAATGTATAATAATCATTAGATATTAAAACAAACTTTAACATAAAATTTTAAAAGTAATTTGTAAGAGAAAATCAGGGTGTAACAAAAATTGAGAATCTAAGTCTCTTAGAGTAGACCAACAAAAGGGGACCTAAAGGAGACTAGGAAAAACACACTTCATCACAATCAAGAAAAGGATCATGAATAAACTAAGACACACACACAACACAATATTTACAAGAAAATATAGAACATGAAATAAAACACAATATGTATAGGTAGGACAACTACATAGATGAACATTTTTAATCCAAAGTATCATGGATAAGGAAGAAAACTAATTATTTGTAAAATATCTTGAGGTAGTATGCACTATAACAAAATACTTCAATAAATTTATATGAGCATGTTGTGGGAAATATTATTCTTCATATTAAGCATATGAGTAGAAACACATTCTAATTTTCCTTTAGAATCAGTACATACCTTTAGCATTGCAACTCAATATTTCCCTACTAACTAACATACAATCTAGGTGGTAGCTCATTTTTTCCAAGTAAAATAATATATCCTTTTCTCCTAGATCATCCTTGATGTATAAAAATTTTGATGAATATTTAAAATTTATCGCATTATTATTTTTTGCATCCATACCAACACAAATATCTTCCACATATGGGATATTGTCATTTCATGGTGTAATCAATGCAATTGGTAGTTACCACCCATTATGATTCATTTGGAGCACAAAAATAAATATAGTATATGATATGGAATAAGGGACATGATGAAAAATTTCAAGAAAATATGAACTTACCAAGGCTAGTGTATCTTGAAGAGCTTCCTTAATTTTATCATACACATTAATCGACTCCTTGGTCCAAGTGATATATTCTTCATTTCTATCTTTTATACGAGAATTGTAAATGATGAAATCAATAATGGTGTATTCTTCATCATGAATTCTCAAGAGAAAAATAAAATATGTTCAATAAATTTCTGTAACTTCATTTATAATGTTGTATCTATTCATGTCAATGTGCTGCATTCTTATTCCCTCTATATGTTGACCTATTGACATTATAGGTCTACTTAATCATGTGGGAAGATCAAGTTATTTTTATCAAGGATATAAATCATGAATTGACTATGAGAAGGAACATCTAGTTCTTCCTCGAACTCATTTCCTATACATTGGATTTCTAATGATAGGGATTGAAGTAA
Source organism: Sequoiadendron giganteum (assembly GCA_007115665.2). Lineage (NCBI taxonomy): Eukaryota > Viridiplantae > Streptophyta > Pinopsida > Cupressales > Cupressaceae > Sequoiadendron > Sequoiadendron giganteum. The sequence goes on from CM021100.1 coordinate 333,424,678, forward strand.
TTGTGCCTCAATATCTAAATTTATCTTGTTTAAATATCATTATTTTGAGTTGTTGGTATCTCTTTCTTTTGACTAACCATCGCTACTTTGGAATCTTCCTTTTCATATTCACCATTTTTATTAAATTATTTATTCCCATACTTTCCTCTATCCCAATCCCTTTTACCAATACTCATATCATTTTCTTATACATCATAATCAAAATTATACACGATTCTTTATTTTTTATTATATAATTTGTTGAATCTTCAAAATTATATAGATCTCAATCTCTTGAATGAATGAAGGAATTATTTCTACTAGTTGTTCTCACTTTTGAAATTGGACAAGTTTGACTAAATTACTATTATTTTGAGTTTCCCATGACAGGTGTCATCATTGTGTAGTAGTAGAAGCATTTTCTTTTTCTTTCTAGTTCTTGGGATACCTTCTCTCCATACTCAAGTATACTGGTTTGAATGTTTGTATCTAGATTTTACTAAAATAGAGTCACCAATTTATCTTGGAAGAGATAATAGACTTTTCCCAATATCTGAAAATTCAAACTACTAGATAAAAAAGTAATTACTTGTTTTCTATTTTTAAGGTCTTCAAGATATATGTAAAATCCTTCAACTTGGAAATGACTAATCCATCCTTGAAAATATTATCATTTTGTTTGCATACGTTTACAAGATGATAACTTCAACCAAAAAAGAAATATAAAGCATATACCACTATAAAATTTATAATAGATCCCTTTTAAATTATCCCTAACAATGATTATATTTTTTGGGTGACAAGAGTTGTAGGTATGAAAATCCCTAAGATTCCATCTTATCCCAAGTGCTACGGGTGTTAAATTTGGGATGAAAGACACGAAACTAATGATTAGGCTAGGCAAGCACAAAAACATTATTGAGGTAGGTGGGACATCCTAAACCTTTTATACTATTAAACATAGGGAATATTCCCTTATGTGCTCTAAAATATATCACTACAAGAAACTAAGGTTTTCCATAATGCAAACTATGCCCAATACATAGTGTACCCTTGTTTTGGTAGTCACTTCATACCTATATGCTAATTAGTAGTGTTCTGGGTCAAGAACCTTATTAAACTAGATTCCATATGTAACATCTAAAATAATTTTTTATAGCCCTTAATATTTTTCAACATATTTATCTACATAGAAATTAGAACACACTAAATTCAAAAAAATCATAAAATATGGTTAAATTGAATAGCTATGAGTGTGTTGAGATGATGGGGAAGTGGAACAAATAGAAGATCAAAGCCCATTTCTAGATGGATAGTAGAGTCACTAAATTAATTCAAAATATGTAATAAATGAAACTAATGGTGATATGTTAATGAAGATATCAAAAAATATTTTATTACAAAATGTACATGTAAACCAGGTTATACACATATATTTATAAATACAACATATATTTTTAGAATATTAAATGAGTGTACTAATTAATCCATTGAGAATACTCACACATTTATACTATACTCCTGGAAAAATACCTTACAAAAAAATTGTAAGTATTTTATAGTAGTTTGGTTAGCCGACTAATTAGAAATTGAAATGAAGAAAAAGATGGAGATCAACAAAGTGTTGACATTGACTTTCAATCATGAAAGTGAGCTAATAAATCTTAGATCCGCATCTTTTGGGGTCTTGGGATGAATTAGGATTGATTGAAATTGATTAACCTAATTATACTATATGAACTAACATGAAAAATGAAAGATATCGACAACTAATAGACTGAAATAGAAATTTGTAGGAAGATCTAGGAAGGGTAGAGTGATGTTTACCTATCTTGAAAGTTTGGTTTTGTTCACTGTAGCAAAAAAATTCATCCAAGCATGTCTTAGTCCTTGTAGGGTTTACCTACTCTACTTTTTTAGTTGTTTGATGGAAGATTTGAGATCCCTATTTTTTCTTGCAGACTTGTTGGATCACTATCGAATAACTTTTTAGGTGATTTTTTTGTGAATTGACAAGGTGTAGGGCTTTGAATGCAACAATGAATAATCAATCCTCAAAATTCCTTCAATCCTTTCTAAAATTTATATCTCCACATTCACAAATAAAAGAGATGAGCCATTTAGGGGCTTGCCTTTATCAAACCCCATATTAGTGTTTCCACTTCCACAATGACAGTGCCAATGATAAAAATGGACAATTGATAGGAAGGAATGATGAATCAACAAAGTGTTGCAACTCACTACCCTTCAATTATTTCCTTGAAGGACTTAAGTCATGCACAATACTTCAAGGTCTTGGATATTTCTTTCTTGATTTCTTGAGTTAATTGGAGACCTACAACAAGGGTTAGCCTTCACAAAAAAATGATAACATAAACATTCATAAACTCACATAGGATTTGACATGATATTAGGATCTTGAATGGTTTCAATTAATCACTAAAATGCTTCTCTTCACTTGCTCTTAATACTTTTGATCATATGTGTTATGAGACTTTTTTCCCATGGAAGAAAAAAAAATAATAATAAAAGAGAATAAAAGTAAAATGAGAACTAATGTAATAGTTCAAGAAATAAAATGTAATAAAACAATAATTAGAGTTTTCACGGGAAGTTGTAATTATTTATAAAAGGGTGTGTCGGTTGAAACTACCCTTTATGTTGTATAAAAACCCATGAAAACTAAATTATTGAGGGGGGGGGGAAAGAAAAAAAAGGAGAAAAACAAGTACAGCACATTGCGGGAATAGGGTTCCAATTTAGCAGGCTATGAGTAGGACAGAGAAGGGGCACTCCTATAGTGGGTGTCCAACCTGGGGTACAAGTGCGTGCACTCAGGACGGTCCTGGCCAAGGCATGGTTTTGTGGCACGAGTGTTGAGCATTGTTCCGGTGGAACCAACACTCATGTAGAGCGACAAGGTCTGCTTTCCTCCCAGACTACTCACAGACAGAAGATGCTGAACAAGGACCATTCTAGCAATAGTTGGGAATTTCTTTAGCACATTTTAAAAGATAAGTATTCAAGTTTGATGAATTATTTGAGCAATAAATGTTTTAAATCTTTGAGTTTATTGAATTAATAATCTATTTTCGGCATGAATGAATGTATTTGAATGCAATCTGTTGATCAATTTATTATATGCAATTTAATTTCAAAGTCTTTACTGGAACATTAAATATTATATTAAAATTTGTGTATAAAAGTTTTGGGAATAATATGTGAAATCATTTTAAATTGCTGCATTTTAAATTTGGGAATTAGTTTCATTTCAATTTGGTATCAGAGCCTTTGATCCTTACGGTGCATTTTTTTGATTTTTTTGAAATAAATTCATTGCTGCAATGTTTGCACATTAGAAAAATAAAATAAATTCATTGTTGCACATTTATTTGCACATTAAATGAAAAAATAAATAAATTAAATTCATTGCTGCACATTAGCAAATAAATTAAATTCATTGCACATTTTTTTTAAATATTAGAAAACAAAATAAATTATATGCTACAATTTAATGCACGTTAGCAAATAAAATAATTTTATTGCTGCACATTTATTTGCAAGGTAAAAAGGTAAAATAAATTCCTTACTATCATCAATTGATTTTGTTGCATTTGTTTCTTGAAAAAAAAAAAACATATAAATAAATAAATAGATATATTAGATTTTATAATAGTTTAAATTGATTCTTAATTTCTTTATCAATTATTTATTATGTTTAAAAAGTTAAAATATCTAGGGTAAAATATTTAAGGATATTTACTCTTTTAAATTAAAATTTTAATAAATTACTCATTTATTTTTACCTTTCAATTTCCTTAATTACAAATTGTTTAATTGGGAGGATTCATTTAGATTTTCACGAAGAAACTAATTTAGAAGAAAATAAAATAAAATTTCACTCCAAAATTTATTTTTTATCTGGAGTAACTTTTGTTTTTGAATTTACTCAAACTTATTTACATTTTTGTGGATGCCCAAATAGTTAGAAACTATTTATTTATTTATTTTCTTAATCATTAAAGTTTTCACCTCTTAATTACCATTCATAAATTTCAAGAGGTTTAGTTTGTAATTAAATATTCACTTCATAGAGAGACAAAACTATTTTACAACCAATTTAAACCAACATAAATTTCCTTCATCTTCATGATAGGGATTGAATACAAATAATTTCTCTATATAGAGGAAATTAGTTTCATTTCATATTAAATTTAAACACTCTAAATTGTTTCACATTTTCAAACCTTAGTTTCACCTTAGTTTTATTTTGCAAGTTTAAAAAGACAACCTTTAGAACAATCAATACTGATTAAATTCCTTTTACATAAACAGATTGACCTACCATAATGACATCCGAGAGCAACCAAAAAGCTTATGAGAATTTGGAGAAAACCAACCAAGCATTAATGTAGGAAGTTGCTACATTGGCTGCTCAAGTACAACAACTTAGGCAAGAAGCACTAGAACAAAGAAGACCCAACAACATAGAACTATCGTAGAAAAAAGAGCAAAAGTAAATCAAAAAATTCCAAGAAACAACCAATATCATTAGAGGAAGACTCAACTTCCAGTGATAGCACTTCTCGCACTTCTGGATCTAAATCCTCTGAAAATGATAACAGTAAACAAACACAAAAGGAATTAGACAACTTTGCTTGAAAGATTAAATTACCAAAGTATAGTGGTAATACCTGACACTTGAGAGGAAGCAGAACAATGGCTAACCAACTTAGAAAGATACTTTGAATTGCAAGGCACTAGCAGTTATAGTAGGACCCGAATTGCCATGTATCAACTTAAAAATAGTGCCTTGAATTGGTGGCAAGATATAATTCGATCTCAAAAACTAAAAGCGAACAAAGTGAAATGGTCACAATTCAAACAACTATTTTCACAAAAATACCTTTCTGATTTTTTTATACAAGAAAAGAGAACCGAGTTCTTTGAATTAAAACAAAGAGGCCAATCAATAAATGAATACAAACAAGATTTTGAAAGGCTTAATAGATTTGTACCATTTATCCAAGGACATGATCGAGTGGTTGGATTCATAAATGGGTTAAGACATGCATACCAAGCTAATGTGTGGTGTGGTAAACCCACCTCAGTAGATGAAGCGACCCAAATTGCAGAAAAGTTTGAAACACTTGATCAAATTTCAAGGCAAGCGAGGGAAAAGCGTAAAAGAAATCACAATGAATTTGGTCAAAAGAAAGTCCATTGTCGATTCACCAAGATGGTTAGACCCAACCAAAATAAACCAACACCTCCTGAAATAAAATGTTGGACTTGTGGTGAGAACCATTATCAACGTTGTTGTCCTCGCAAACAAGAAGACTATAAACCCAAAAACAAGGGCACAACTACCTCTACTCCACAACCCAACATGAAGATATATGCAGCCATTGATGCAGGTATGGTGCATTGCCAACCCTCCTTAATTGAAATAAAAGGATTCATACATGGTCATCCTATTATTTTTCTTGTTGATTCTGGAAGTAGTCATAATTTTATTTCTCCTAAAGTTGTCTCTAAACTAAAGATTACATCTAAGTTAATTGAACCCTTAGCTGTGGAAATGGCAGATGGTAGAATAGTAAAAAAACCGGTACACTTATTGAAAACTTAGAATTTGAGTTAGATAACTTTGTAACACATGATCATTTTCATGTATTGAATCTTGGTAAATATGATGCTATTCTAGGCATGAGTTGGTTGGAAAGAAATAATGCCCTCCTTGGTTGTGAAACCAAACAAGTAATCATCAACTCTAACATGGGGACATGTCGAATTTTACAGGGGGAGAAAAGACCTCTTCACATTAAAACCATTTCGGCCATGCAAATCAAGCGTAGTGCTAGGAAAAATTGCAAGATATTTTGTGCTATGTTTTTTCAAACAAGTGATAAATTCAAGTTAGACATTAATATCAAACCTATAGTACAAAAATTTAAAGATGTTTTTCCTGAGGATTTAGATAGTCTACCCCCAAAAAGATCTGTAGAACATGCAATTGATTTAGTTCCCGAAGCAGAACCAATCTCTAAAGCTCCCTATCGTCAATCTATCCTGGAATTAACAGAACTAAAAATTCAATTGACACAATTACTTATGGAAAAATAAGACCAAGTGTCTCTCCTTGGGGTGCACCAGTATTATTCATCAAAAAGAAAGACGGAACTATGAGGTTATGCATAGATTATCGACAACTTAATAAATTGACCATAAAAAATAAGTATCCCTTACCTTGAATTGATGATCTCCTAGATCAATTACATGGTGCTAAATGTTTTTCCAAAATTGATTTACGATCAGGATACCATCAAATTTTTATTAAAGAATCTAACATTTCCAAAACTGCTTTTCGAACACGATATGGTCATTATGAATTTGTAGTTATGCCTTTTGGTTTAACTAACGCACCTGCAACTTTTATGACCTTAATGCATGATATCTTTCGCCCATTTTTGGATGTGTTTGTAATCATTTTCCTAGATGATATCTTAATGTACTCAAAAAATGAAAAAGAACATGAAGAACATCTCAGAATGGTACTAGAAACCTTGCGAAAGAACAAGTTATATGCCAAACTTAGCAAGTGTGAATTCTTCAAATCAAAAGTATCTTACCTAGGACATGTTGTTTCTGAAAAAGGTATTTCACCTGTCCCTACTAAAATTAAGGAAATTCAAGATTGGCCTATCCCAAAGGATGCACATGAAGTCAAAAGTTTCTTAGGATTGTCTAGGTTTTATCATTGTTTTGTTAAGAATTATTCCAAGATAGCCTCACCTTTGACTAATTTAACTAAGAAAGAACAAAGCTATAATTGGACCCCAGAATGTGATAAAGCTTTCCACACACTAAAGACTTTATTAACATCTACACCTATTCTTTGTATTCCAAATTTTAGTAAACCTTTTGTTGTGATCACTGATGCATGTGGTACAGGTATCGGTGGTGTCCAAATGCAAGATAACCTGGTGGTGTGTTATGAATCTAGAAAGTTATTACTCGCTGAAAGAAATTATCCAATCCATGATCTTGAATTACTAGGTATTGTCCATGCTTTAAAGGTTTGGCACCATTATTTATTAGGGAATAATTTTATATTAAAAACTAACCATCATAGTCACCAACACATCTTTACTCAACCTCACCTTAATATGAGACAAAGGAGATGGATGGAGCTTTTAACTGAATATGATTTCACCATCCAATATGTTCCTAGAAAAGAAAATGTAGTGGCAAATGCCTTAAGTCAAAAACAGATATGTGCTAATGCCTTGACCCTTGAGAGAAGCAAATTTGAACAAGATATAAAATCCAAGTTACCTATTGATGACTATTTTCAACCCATTTATGAAGGTCTCCAAAATCCCTTCTCTAATGTCCATTTGAAAGATCGATTAGAACCTTATTTGTTAAGTAACAATGGTCTCCTATATTTTAAAGGAAGGTTGAGCATTCCCAATATAGTTAATCTTAAATCACAAATTTTGAAAGATTCTCATGATATCCCAATAGCCGAACACCCTGGATTCTAGAAAACCTATCTCTCAATCAAAAGAAACTACTTTTGGCCTCAAATGAAGACTGAAATCCATACCTATGTTCAACAATGTTTAACTTGTCAAAAGGTAAAAGCAGAACAATGTAAACCTCCAGGCCTCTTGCAACCCTTGTCTATTCCAACTTGGAAATGGGAGTCAGTTAGTATGGACTTCATTACTAGATTGCCTCGAACACGTAAAGGGCATGATTCTATTTTTGTAGTGGTGGATAGATTAACCAAGATGGCACATTTCTTACCTATCAAAATAAAATCCTCCGCCTCTGATATTGCCCACATTTTTGTTAAAGAGATTGTTAGGCTACATGGTATTCCAAAGAACATTATTTCAGATCAAGATCCTAGGTTTACCTCCTCCCTTTGGAAATCTTTGTTTGCGGAACTTGGTACTCATTTAAATTTTAGTACTTTTTATCATCCCGAGTCTGATGGCCAAACAGAAAGGGTTAGAAGGAATCTTAGAAGACATGTTACACATGTATACCATGGATAAACCTGGGTCATGGGAAGACTATTTAAACTTGGTAGAGTTTGCATACAATCAAGGATATCATTCCATCATTAAGATGTCTCCTTTTGAAGCTATCTATGGTTGAAATTGTAATACACCCATTTCATGGTCTGATCCTGTCCATAAAGTTTGGTATGAGAATGAAAACTTGTTAGAGATGGAAGCTATTATTCATAAAGTCAAACAAAATATGAAGGCTGCCCAAGATAGATATAAAAGTTGGGCAGACTCTAAGAGGTCTAGTCGAGATTTTGAGGTTGGTGAACATGTTTTTCTTAGAGTCAAACCAAAAAGGAGTTCATTAAAATTGGGTAAATATTCTAATATATCTCCTCGTTTTTACGGACCTTTTGAAATATTAGAAAGATTAGGGGATGTTGCTTATAAACTTGCTTTATCCCCTCAATTACAAATCCATAATGCATTTCATGTAAGTTTACTTAAGAAATATGTATATAATGCAAATCATGTTATTGATTGGAAAAGTATTTCTATTGAACCTTCTTGTGAATTTAAGATTGAACCAGAACAAATAATTGAAAGAAAATATAGAATATTGAGAAACAAGGTTATAAATGAAGTAAAAATTAAATGGAGTCATTGTGATAATGATAGTGCTACTTGGGACAATGTTGATTTTATTAAAGACCAATATCCACATTTGTTTAACTAAAGGTTCTTTTATTTATATGTATGTGTGATGCAGAAAATCATCAAGCTACTGAGGGTAGCAGCTAAACAACAAGGGGAGAATTGTTATGAGACTTTTTCCCCATGGAAGAAAAAATAATAATAATAAAAGAGAATAAAAGTAAAATGAGAATTAATGTAATAGTTCAAGAAATAAAATGTAATAAAACAATAATTAGAGTTTTCACGGGAAGTTGTAATTATTTATAAAAGGGTGTGTCGGTTGAAACTACCCTTTATGTTGTATAAAAACCCGTGAAAACTAAATTATTGAGGGGGGGAAAAAGAAAAAAAAGGAGAAAAACAAGTACAGCACATTGCGGGAATAGGGTTCCAATTTAGCAGGCTGTGAGTAGGACGGAGAAGGGGCACTCCTATAGTGGGTGTCCAACCTGGGGTACAAGTGCGTGCACTCAGGACGGTCCTGGCCGGGGTATGGTTTTGTGGCACGAGTGTTGAGCATTGTTCCGATGGAACCAACACTCATGTAGAGCGGCAAGGTCTGCTTTCCTCCTAGACTACTCATAGACAAAAGAGGCTGAACAAGGACCATTCCAGCAATAGTTCGGAATTTCTTCAGCATATTTTAAAAGATAAGTATTCAAGTTTGATGAATTATCTGAGCAGTAAATGTTTTAAATCTTTGAGTTTATTGAATTAATAATCTATTTTTGGCATGAATGAATGTATTTGAATGCAATCTGTTGATAAATTTATTATATGCAATTTAATTTCAAAGTCTTCACTAGAACATTAAATATTATATTAAAATTTGTGTATAAAATTTTTGGGAATAATATGTGAAATCATTTTAAATTGCCGCATTTTAAATTTGGGAATTAGTTTCATTTCAATATGTTTTCCAATAGTTTTCCAGATAGATATTATTAATGTTCAAATGATGCAATAACTAGGTATTTATAAGTATTTATTCAATTTCCTATAAATTCAATCTTGATACCTCACATTTGTAAGTTAAATTTCAAATGTTAAAATACTGAAACCAACATATTTAAATTTGGATCTCAAAAAAATATGACTGTAAGAACCCTCTGTTTTGCTCTTTGGATCGAACAGTGTCCTGTTTGGTTATGTGGTGTCTTTTGTGAGTGCTTGGACCTTGGTACTTGATTAATTTGATCATTGTCTGTTAATGTTGTGATTGAGATATTTTGATGGATGGTATTTTATTCAGATTTTATTATTATGACATGCTTTAGATTAGCATTGTGAATAATTGAATTAATGATGCTTTATGCTATTGATTAAACTATTGGTGTTAAATTCGTCAGTTAGTAGTATTGTATCGGTGAAGGGGACGAGATTACATCACTCGCTTGCGAGCACCCTGTGATTCTGTTATTCCCTCTTCACTGTGTGCTTTCTTTGATGCAGATATACATGTGCGATATTCTATTGTTCGCAGGTTGATAGGTACAAGACACTGACTCCACCTGGTTTCACAGGTCTGAGCGTGTCCATTGCCAACAACATTTGATTGGGAGATAGTAGCTAGGTTTCTCATGTCAAGCCATCAACCTAGTCTTGAGTGTGTCATCGATTTTTGTCTGGTTCTGTTGATTTAAATGTTGTTCTTTTGCTTTGATTTTATTAAATTGCAAGTTAGAAAGGTTAAATAAATGGCTTATGTAGTTAAGTTGTTGATTTAATGAATCTAGTTTTATTGTGAAAATGTTATTTTATTTATTGATTAATTTGATGTAATTAATAAAATAATTAAATCTTGGATTTGATCTATTTTATTAATTAATTAAATTAATTATGTTGAAATAAGATTGATTATGCATTTTGGTAATTATAGTTTTTCTTGAATTGAAATTATATTGGAAAATTTGGAAAAGATTTAAATTCCATTTTTGAAAATTTTAAATGTGAAAATTGGAAAAATAGATATTTTGAGATTTTTTCAAAAGTTTGACTTTGGGGTTGGGGAGATGTTTTTCATTTTTGCTTTTATATGGATTTTTGGATTAAAAATTGGGAGAGGATGAAAAAATGGAAAAAAATGGAGAATGGAAGGAATTTCTGATTTTGGATTTCCATGGAGGAACTAGATTTTGAAGATGAATCTTTGCACCCTTTTGGATCTTCTCAAACTTATGGAAACCAAGTTTTCATTTTTGTTAAATTAATTTCATTTTGAAAGAATTTACAATTCTTGTTTGTTTTTAGAAATTATATGAACTTTGTTGGATTTGCATGAAAACATGTTGAATTTGGATTCAAAACTTTGAAAATATTTGTATGAAAATGTTGTTCTTCAAGAAAAATTGCATCATGGTTGTATTGGTTCTTTTCTGGAAATTATTGTTTAGCTGGTTTTATAATTTTATTATATTGGCATAAAATTTATTTGTGCATATGAATATATTTGTGTATATATATATATGCATGTATATATTTTTAATCCTTATAAAAATTAATTTTGGGTATAAGCTATTGAAGGTTTTAAAATAAAAATAAAAATAATACCCCTGGTTGAAATCGCGGATTTCAAAATCCGCAAGGGGTTTGTTTGGAATTTTTTTAAAATATAAAAATAAATAAAAAATTAAATATGTTATGGCGGAGGGTTTGGGGGCATTGTGGGAGGCATTGCCCCCACCGGTGCCCCCATATAGGGGACGGTTATGGAGGCAGAGCCTCCACACAACCCCACTCCCCTAGCCCCACGCCGGTTGTGCCTTGCCTCGGGCTCGGCTATGTGTAACACAGTCGGCGCCTTTTAGGGGAGCCGACTGTGTTACCCATAGTCGGCCCAAGGTTTGGGTTCAGCTGTGGGTTGAACCAGTCGTGCCCAACAAAAAACATGGCCACTGCCCTTGCCCTAATTCGTGGCACGATTTCCAATGGAAATGCAATCTGACTTTATGTCATTCTTTCATTATATTAAAAATATATTTTAATATTATTATTATATTTTATAATATTTAAATATTAATATATATATTAATGTTTAATATTATATTTATATAATAATAATATTAAAATATATTTTTAATGATGTTGGAGTTAAATGTAATTGGGAAACTTAAATTTAAGTTCAATAGTTCAACAGTTCAAATTATTGATTTGATTTAGATTTAAATGAGAAAATTATAAATCATGTGTAATAGTCATATTAGTGGATTGAGTTAAAATATTATATTTGGGAAAGGACAATTATTTGATTTATAGATAATATGTTTAATAGAGAAATTAATTAATGTTTAAATGAATTATTTCAGAAAGAAGAAATAGATGATGTGAAGTAGTATGTTTGAAATGACCAAGTAAATAATTATTTTAATAATTACAAGTAATTGAGGAATTAAATGTTAGTTTAAAGTTCTCCTTATGTCGGAAAGGGACATTAGTAAATCTGATTTATTCTGGCAGAAATCTATTGAATTTTATTAATGAAGTGGATTTAGGAAATCTGAAGAAGATGTAATTATGATTAAATTGCTTGTTTAAATGTAATCCCTTATGTTATCACTGGAAGGAAATTAATTAAAAAGGGATGTTAAGTCTTCCTATTAAGGTCTTAAATAGGTGGATTGTCATATTAGGTTACCAACCTATTTGGAACAGGTGAAGTTAATGTTGATTTTATTATTATTGAAAGTGCAATTATGGGATTAAATTTTTGGGTTAAATGTTTTCCTTTGCCTGAAAGAGGCGTTGTTTAATTAGTTTCTTTGCGTCATTAACTATTGAGTTATATTAGGGAAGTGGATTTAAAGTACCCAAAGTTAGTTCATTCCTCGCAAATGCTCGTGCGATTGATTCCTCTATGTTCATGTTTGAGGTAGTGCGTTAAATGTCATTGATTGTAAGTCTTCCAGTGGACCCTAGAGTTTGGGGGTTGTCGCCTTGTGAGGTCAACCTTTTTTTATTCCATTGGTTAGTGCTTGAGGTTGTGACAATGTTCTTACCCGATTTCCACGAACGGGGATGTTTGGTACCTCCTGTGAAAGGAGTGGTTTATGTGAATAGTGACTCCTTGTAAGGAGTGGCGTTGTAATTATTGTTACCTCCAGAGTTGGAGTGGGTTCTCTTTATGTCGCCTCCTAGTGTTGGAGCGATCGTCTTATTTATTAGTTGGCACTTGGAATTTCCTTGGTGTTAGTTAGTTTGGTTGGTTGTCAAGTAGAAGAATGACTTCCGTTAGGGGCCAGAACCATGAGAGGTAAACTGGGTAACCTTTGGAAGGAGTGTATTCGAGTGATAACCAACATTGTAATCTATGTCAATGATGTTAAGGTGTACTTGTAGTTGGTATGTGATGTTTGTGTGTATGGGTTTCTCATCTTACCTGATCTATTGTTTCTGGAAGCAATGTAACCCTATTAGAGTTGTACTTGTGATGTAATTGAGTTGTTCATGTGTTAGTTTGAATCAATTTGGTTTTGCCTGTGTTTAGTGGTAGTTGGTCTTGTCATGGTACCTTGTTACTATCTCCTAGCATGGGGGGTGGGCCTTTGGGTTCCACTTGGTTGGGTGGTGTGCACCTTACTCCGTTGGGCTTCCTTCTTGTTCGTGTTGACGAGGTTTCCAATTGGAGAGCTTGTGGTATCCATTTACCTTGTATGCTTTATTCATTCAGCTAATCTTGTAATTTATTTTACCCATCTTTGTATTCGAGGTGGAGGATGTAATATGTAATCATGCTTTTGGATTTACCTCATTTGGGGAATGAGTGTTGTACTTATTGTTAAAAGAGATCTCATGGTATCTTGAATTTTCTTTGATGAATTTATCTTGTATGGAATGTATGTGTTATTCATTTCATAAGTAATTAAATGTTGTCGTTTCTTTTCGTTAATGTTGTTCGTGGGTAATTCAGTAATCTCAGTCTCGTAACCTTAGAGGTTGTTGCAATTTGTAACGAACTTGCATATTAATTATATTTAAAAAAAATAAATTAGTTCGTTTGTTCAAATAATTACAACTTCCTCTAGGGTTGTGTGACGGGGCGTTACAGTGACTTAGACACCCAAGGGGATCCAAGTCCTAGACCTATTTTCTAAGATTTTAGGTGTAGGTGGTAAACATTAAATAAATGCATTTATTCAATGCTTAATTGGGATCAATAATTTAAGGGGGACAAAACATAGTGTGAAATTGTTAAGAGTGACAATTTATGATGCTACATTTAACCCCATATTTAGTGAGATTATGAACCTACATTTAGACTCACACTAAAGTAGAAAATATATGTCAAGAGAGGTTTTCTAAATATTGAAGAGATGGGATGACTAAGGAGCTTGGGGGAGTGCACAATTCCCTAGGATCCAAGATCCCATGGTAAGACAACATAAGCACAAAGGAACACACATATGTGTGAAATGTAGCAAGACAACATGCATATACATGTCTTAAAACATAAAGCATAGACAACGAAAACACATGAAATAGCATTTAAAATATAAACAAAAAAATAATGAATACAAACATGATACAAAAATAATTTGAACATGAAGAAGATACACAAAAACACACAATAAAATACAAGACTAGTACTAAATTATTTGAGCCAGTAAGGCAAAGAAAACTTAGTCTTAAATTATCTCAAATACCAAACATCATCCATCAAATAAAGGAATGCTCACATGAGGATTAACAAGTTGTGTAATTCCATATCACTCATGAGCTCCATGGATCTACTAGCTAGCAATTTTTGTTATGCTAGGTTTCCATGCAATATGATGGGTTCCATAAGGCTAGAAAGTTGCATTATGCTAGAAACTCATTAAATTTACATATCTAAATTTTCAAGAAAGGTATGTTATGATAGGTGGCCATTTTAAAAAGGGTGTCCATAAATCAAGAAGTTGCATTATGTTGAATCCATAAACAAAGGAATTTGTAACTCACACTATAGAAAATTCTAATATTTTTTATGTGAATCACAAACTAATGTAAATATGGGCTAGTGAAGTTTGATATTCACTAGGTGAGTCCCCAAGAAAAGGTTACAATATGAGAAAAAAACTAGGTCTAGTTAATTTTGTTATTCACTAGGTGTGCATCCATTGGAAACCATACCAAAAATTATACTCCCTGATAACTTTGATAAGGTTCTATTAAATTATGAAGATGTTATGCCAACACAACACCAAGTTCAATACATGTGAACAAAGTGAAGAAAAAATTCCAAAATCACCTAGGGAGGCATATAAATGACAAAAAAATAAGGCCAAAACCTCAAGGGGTGTTGTAATAACACCACCAAAAAAGATGATATACAAAAACAACAAAGGAAATTTTCTCAAATTTATATGAAAAGTCACACCTTAGGGAATATCACACATGACATCACTACCAAGAGAGGAATAGTCATGGAATTGAAGAATTCACACCGTAGGGAATACTAGACATAGAATTACCACCAAAGAGGATGTCATATGCCAAGAAAGGTCACATAGTTAGAGGAAATAAAGCCTAATACAACCACAAAGGATACAAACCATAGATTGAGAAGTCCACAAATTCATTGATAAGGTCACACTTATTAGGATATGTATGCTATGATTAATAAGAAGGGACCATTTATTATGAAAACAATGAGTATAGGACTATATACCCTCCTATGAAAATTTTAGTGTACTTTCTACACTAATGTTTTAAGGATGTGGAAATGGATCCCTTGCAAGAAGAAATGCACCTAGCACAAGGCTACCTAACCCCTTGCCCCCTACGTATAGGGACAAAGATGAGACCAAAATAGATGATGATATGATTCTCCTTGAAAAATGAAATATGATTGGATAAAGCCTAGTTTATACCCCCATGTATGGTAGTGAGCATTATTTGATACTACAAGTACCACATGACAAGGATCATAAAATAATGCTATTTGTCTCTTGCATGATTAAGTGAAGGTATTTTTAATTTTTTTGTTAGTTTTGGAGGAAAATAACCAAGAAATTTTATTGTTTATTATGTGTTAGGATCTATAGGGACACATATGCCTTGTTCCTTTACTCCACATCCTTTTCCATTATAGCCAAATTGTTTCAAAATTTGATAACCTCTTCCTTAAATGGCTTTTGTTTCTTTTGAAGAAGGTTGTTTTTCATAATCAATTTCATCATGTGTGGATGTGTAATTTTTGTTTTCCTCTTTGCTAGAAGTTACAGAATCAACTATTTTTGATGACTTGGTGATAGATTGTGTTCATTCCATTGCTACTTATTTCTCCTTTCCTAATTTTGATGGTGTAATATTGTATTCCCCCATGAATGTAGGTGTGAAATATAATGCTCCCCATTTATCATGCAACAACTTTGTCACTAATGAAATAAACTCATCTTTGTCCTTAATTTGTAAAATTTTTTCTTTCATGGGTGACCTATTAATGTTCTAAGAGGATTCTTCATTTCTATTTCTGTTTGTAAATAAGTTTCAAATTTTGGATCGACTTTTATAGTGTAAAACTTATTTTTGTAAGTGTATTTCCTTATACAAGGAAGCATTGAAGGAAATCCTTTAATTTCATGACTCCATTGTCTACCAAAGAGAAGATTGTATGAAAGATCATATGGAATGATATGGATGGGTGTTTGCAACACAACCTTACTAGATTTAATAGGTAACGTTATCACACCAAGCAATTTTCTTTCCATGTTACCAAAACCTTTGATTGATAAATCAACAAGTTGAATTAATTTTTTGTCTACTCCATTTCTATCTAAATTATTTATACTAAAAAAATTAATCCCTAAACCATTTTCAATAAGGGTATGCCTAATATTGACCCTGTTAATACTAGCCATTGTCATCAAGACATCATTTTGTTTTTGTGTTTCAAAATGGGTTAATTCATTTTGATGGAAAACAATGTTTGTACTATGTGAATTCATACTCTCAATCAAAGTTGTCATATCATTTGTTTGTGCACTAGGAGAGACAAAAAATTTCTACAAATCATTGAATTAAATCCCACAAGGAGATCTTAGCATGAGTGTTACAAAGTTGTTCAACAAGATCATATTCTTTACCATTAAATTGTTGTCTATTAGGTGCAAGTAGGTGGTATGGTTGAGGCAATGGAATGAATATTGGAGATTTTTTTGGTTGCTTATTATTTCTAGTGTTATATTTGTGAGCTATAGTCTGATTACTTGGTTGTTGTGACACATGATTACTACCGAGTTATTTTGCAAAGCTTAGGATATGGCCATGAGGTTTAGGAGCTCCTATTATGAGGGGTGATTTAGGAGGTGTAATAATTAGAGGAATTTTATTAGGAACAAAAGGAGTTTTAGGAGGTCCAATAATCAAAGGATAGGGTAAGTGAAGGATCATGGAGGGTCCAAAATGTGGCAATATGAGAAAAAAGTGGGGTGATCCCACAATATTGGTGTACAATTTTTGGGCAAACTAGACACTGAACTGGTTTTTTTAACTAAATCTTCACTTTTGGGCTCCTGTAGTGGCTAAACCATGACGAATTTGAAGATGGAAAATAGTGATTTGTGAAATTTTTTCCATAGATTCTAAATATATTTTTTTCAAAAAAATTGGAATCAAATTGCACTTCTTTTTCCATCTCCTTCGAAAGCTAGCTTTTAAAAAAAACAACATTTTTAAGGAGTGATGCTCACCGTATACAACATAGTTTATTTTTTATGAAGGATAAATTTTTATTTTTTTTGAATTTAGATTTGTTGCTATGATATCTCGCACTTTCATTTGGTCTGATAGCTTTTTATTGAATATTTTTTCCTTTATCAAGTTTCAAAGTCAAACCAACTGCAATTCAGACATAGCCGGATTGTATACAACATAACTTTTTATGTATGTATCGAATTTTTATTTTTTTTAATGGATCAAGGACATCAATTCCCAAAATGAACATATTTTTAAATTTTTTACTTTGATAATCTGCTATTTCTCCACATGTGCAAAACAAAGAGCTTGATTTTCGGTGAAAAACCTATGTTTAATAAAACAAGAAAAACACATACATAATAAAACCAAAAAATATTAAAATTATATTTGTTGGATAGCTCATTCTGAGGACTACCATCTTCTAGTTGGGTTTGTGAAGTCTCTTCCATTTTCATCCTCAATCTGACCTTCAAAGGGAAAAAATTTGAAAGTTTTTTGTGTGGGAGGGTGGGAAGGTGGGAAAAGGGGGTTTTCTCGAACCCCAATTTTTTCGAACAAGGGTTTGAGTGAACCCCCCTTCCAAAATGGAAAACACATGTTTCCACATTCAAAGGGGTTCAATCCAACCCTAGTCCGAACAAACCCCTTTTGGGTTCACTTGAACCTTGAGTTCATTTGAACCCCTCAAAATGATTTTTTTTTTAGTGGGTGAATTTTTTGGAAGTTTTCCTCGCTCATTCGAATTGTAAACCACTTTTGTGGGTTCACCTAGTGGCTAACGATTTTTTTTATCCAAATTTGATGAAACAAAAAGGGTTTATTGAGAAAATTGTCTACTCTCTACTAATATAAGATATGCCTTATTTGGAATTAAATAGATAATTATTATTTATTTTCTATATGTATTTTAACTAAAGTCCTAATTGATAGGCTGATTGGAAAACATATATAATTCTTAAATGATTTAACATTTTTTGAATACGAAAGATGCAATACATTCTATGCTTCCCATACCACAGGATTAAAAAAGAAAAATTTAATTTCATAAATTTTTGATTAAGTGATGGTGGTCACACTTACAAGTTTTAATATTTTTAGAAAAGTTTTAATAAAAAAATCATAACTAATTATTTACTTCCAAAAAAATTACAAAAAAAATGTGGCAAATTCGGGAATGTGTCCTTTACTTATATTGAAAGTTTAAAAAAATAATATTATTATTTTCTTGTATTTAGGTTGGTTAGACATACGCTTTCTTTTTATTTTTTCCTAAAACTTTAGTACCACTCCATTGCAATTTCAAATTTTCACCAAATAGGTTTACTTTTTCTTTCCAAAAAATGACTGTTATCGTAGAAACTACATTCAATTTATTATAAATTTTTTTCTTACATATTTTTAAAATTATATTAACAACTTATTCAAATTTTTATGTGAATTTTCCCATCTCTATTTTCCTAATTTTCCATTGCCACTTTAGGGCCTAGTTTGGACCCCCATGATCCTGCACTTGTTGGGAAAATGTGTCTCAACCTTGCAATTATATAGAGGTTATTGTTGATAGGATATATATATATCTCCTAGTTACATAAATAGTTGTAATATAAAATGGAAGCAAGGGGGGAGAGTGGGATGTGTGTAAAGAATTTTTTGGTCTTTTTCAAGAAACTTCTAAAATGGCTGACATACATTAAATAAATGATACATTGTAAATCTAGACTGTTAATTATTAGGTTTTAGATCTAATGCTGGATATTTTATTGGCATGTCTTTCTATAGAATGTAAATCTATTTTCTGATGGTATTATATATATATATATCCTAGTTACACCAATAGGTGTAATATAAAATGGCAGCAAGGGGGGAGAGTGGGATGCGTGTAAAGATTTTTTTGTTCTTTTTCAGGAAAATCCTAAAATGGCTGACATACATTAAATAAATGCTACATTGTAAATCTAGACTATTAATTATTAGGTTTTAGATCTAATGGTGGATATTTTGTTGGAATGTCTTTTCGTAGAATGTAACTTTATTTTGTGATGGTATTATATTATGGTTGTAGTAAAGTGACTATGATGTATTATGAGATTTTGATAGCATTCTGTTTTATCTGAGTCTTTGAGTTGTGATACTCCTGTGAGAAGCTTTCTCTACAAGTATATTGTAATCTTTGTGATTTATGAATAATATATTAGGTGGATTTTGGAGTGTGGGGTTTTTTTCTTGGAAGGGTTTTCCCCACATAAATCAATGTGTTGTGGTACGCATAATATTTATGTTTATTTCAATTTAAGTTTCTATAACTATTAAATATCTATAATTGTTTTTCATTATTCTCCTCTGAAGATTAGTGTAGGAATTTGTTCGACTACCTTAGCTCCCTTACAACACTAACCTGACATCTAATAGCCAATTATGTGTTCATAACCTCAATGGAATTGACTTATTATTGATGATCTTCTATTGAGGGGGAATCTAATGTCACCTTAGCATATTCATCTATCCAATCCATAAATGTAACAATGATTTCTTCCTCTTGTGCCACAATATCTTCCCAAGTAGAAGAGGTATTGGGAGAGAAAAAAATAAGATACTCATGCTACTCAATATTTGGATCCTCTAACACCAAGATACCTTATTCAAAAGTAAGTGAGGTATTGAGAGAATAAAAACTATGATTGGCATGATTGTATCCTCTTTTGCAAAAACATTCTCACAAGTAGGGGAGATGTTAGGAGGTGAATGATGATTGGGTGAAGTTATATTAAGAAATATATCTATGATTGCATTGTTTTGCACCAAGATTCTCTCGCAATTATGAGAGGTAGTGGCAAAGTATCAATGAAAAATTAAAAAATAGGAGAAATATACCCATTTTCACATGCTTGTATCAAAAATTCCTTGAAATTCTTAACAAGATCTAATAATAAAACACACACTATGAAAACACAATATTTTTTCAATGAGAACATGATGTAAATAATTGTCCTACAAATATGATAATTTCCAACACTCAAATGTAACAATTTATTTTTTCAAATTAATAATAAATTAAGAAAAATGACACCTTTTTTGCACATGAAATAACATATTTTTAGAATTTCAAATCAAACATTTGCAAGCAGAAACATACTAAAAACATAGAGATAGAGATCTATGCAATTTATCTTGAGCTACCAGTAGTAGGGTAAAAGTGTGCAAGGGCATCTATGTTCTTGATCTAGGGGTTCTAAAAACTAAAAAATAGAATTCCTAGGGTTTCTATGTCTGTTTGCAAATAGGTTTGAAAGTTAATATTTCTCTAGAATTTGCTTACTTTAAGATAGTGTAACTCAAAAGTGAATGTGTAACAATAAATGAAGTTGTGAATGTAATATTTTATGTAGATCTTGTAAGAGTAAAGGTCTTAACTTAATTATGTTGATTAAGTTACCTTTATTCCTTTCTTAAGATTTCACGTTACTTTGCATAAAGTGACATTTAATAATTATATTAATTATTAAATGTTATTAGGGCTTCTATTAGGGTTTTATTAGGGTTTGCATGATCTCCTTTTTATAAGGATTGATCCCATTGTATTTTATATAAATTCATTCTCTCATTCTCTTTGATATATACATTTTCAATTTTCAGAGAACCCTTGCTTGTTTGTCTCCATCTCTTCTTTTGTGACAGGTTATTTGCATGCAGGTGATCTTTGGGGTTTGTGGTGTTGTATTTTCTCAACTCCTACATGGTATTAGAGCTTTCCTGTTGCATGTTTGTTCTTGTTTAAAGAGTTTGGAGCTATTTGGAGCTACAAAGGTTTGTTGCGTGCTATTTTTTATTGGAGCAATCATATTTTTTGCTTCAAAAATCTAGTTTTCATTCATTTGTAGGAAAAACGATTTATGGGTTTTGTAGCCAGCATCAAAATCTGAACTAAGTATCTTTTAGATTTTGGATATCTTACATAGATCTAGAGAAAATCACAGTCTAAAAAGCATCCGGCATTTTTTTTCTCTTGGCTAAAGGTTAAAAAAAATCAAATTTTCATCTTCTGCTTGTTGGATCAAAAAACGATTTCTGGGTTTTGTTTCTAGCATCAAAACATTTCTAGGTTTTTATTTTTGTCTACAAACAGTGAGTAGAGTTTCCAAAAATCAAGTTAGAAATAAATGTTTTTTGCTAGAAAATTCGTTTCCTGCAAACTAAATTCAGTTTTTGAAAAATTCATAACTTTTGGCCATGATGTCCGTTTTTGGCAAACGAGATATTGATGGAAAGCTTGTTTCGAGCACTTCATAGTGGTGTAGGCCATTGTTTCAGATTTGGTCATCTACACAAATCTGAAGTTATTTTCATCATGGAGATAAATGTAAATATTGGTTTGTGCATGCACTCATTTTTATTTGCATGCAGTAGGTTTGCATTTTGTTTTTAATTTATGCATGTTTTGCATATTCTCTCCTTTTGCAATCATTGGGTATTGTAATAAATGAACTGATATAAATTTCCATCAGGGGGGTTTCTTGCATAATAATCTGAATAGAGTGTGCATGCACTTTGATCTTCATTGTGTTTTGATGACAACTCGCATGGGTTGTAATTTGGTTTCTTAGTTTCTTTTGGCCACTTTTTTGTCTTAGCTTGACACATATCAGATTCATTTTTGGTTGACACTTTCGATTGAGAGCCTCTAGTTAATGATCCACATTGGATCCATCTTAGTTTGAGGGCCACTAAATTTGTGGTTAATGTTCCTTAGTCTTTATGGTACTTGTTCCCATGGAAAAGTTTTAGTCTCAGTTTGACATCAGCATCAAGATTCATGGCTTCCAGATTCTTTCATCATCTTTTCATCTACTGTTGCTTTATGGATTCCAGGGTTGTTCCAGTTTGGTGTTTTTGAGTGTTCCGTGGCATCGGGTCTGTTGTTGCATTATTATGATTGTGATATTGTTTCTTGTAGACAGAAGTATCTTTCCTTTCTTGTCGGATTGCAATTCCAGTGTTACTCTACAGTGTTCTTCCAGTGCTTCTTTGCTGCAGTCATCTCATTATAAGGGGGGTTGTCCCACTGGATTTTCCTTCTCTACCTCATTATTGCATTTGTACATGGGTACCTGATCAAACCTTGTTGTCGGGACCCATTCATGCTTTCTTGCATTCATCTTAGTTTTAGGTGCATGCTTATCTAGTCTCCCTAAGTTGCACTTATGGGGGGGTGTTAGCATAATTAATTAATTATTACACTAGCATTAGTTAACTTAGGTTTTAATTAATCATATTAGTCCTAAGTTGCATTTAATCATTTAATAAAGTTGTTGAGATAAGATTCCCTTCTAGAAGATGAGTTATCTTTTCTAGAACTTATTTTCATCCTTTTATCATTCCCTAGGTAGTTGGTTAGGGTTTCTTGTTGTCACATGAAGTGTGATTTGAACACTTGGCAACATGCTTTTCATTCTAGATTTAGCATGTGCCTATATAATCAGGCATATGTACTCTTTGTAATCCATCTATCAATCAATCAATACTTTCTTTGTGGTTGAATATTTCTTCAAACCCTTATTTTTTCTCCATCCATTCTCTTCCTTCTGATAGGTATCCATTTGCATGCAGGTGATCTTGGAGTCTTAAGTTGGTTTTGACAACTTCTACATGGTATTAGAGTTCCACACCTACTGCTTCTTGTTCTTATTTTGAAGATTTTTGGAGCTTCAAAGGTTTGGGGCTTGTTTTTTTGATCCAGGGCATACCTACAATTTTGAAGCATTTTCAACTCAAACGGACATTGCCATTGTGTCTGCAGTGGTCCAAAATCCCTAAATCAACTGTTCATTCATCCATTTTGGACAAAGCCGAATTTTACGGCAAAATTGTTTTGCAGTTCGGCCGTATGGCCGTCCGCTTGCCTGGTAATTTTTTTCGTCAAAAAACATATTTTATTTCTACGAATATTTTTTCATTGTAAAATTTTTGGTTTTTATTAAAAAAAATATAAAAAACAAAAGAAAAAAATATATTTTTTATTCGCAGTTTAAGGGCTTGCCGGCTCCGTATGAGGGTACCTGCAGGTCCCTACATCCACAGGCCTGCGGGCCCTACATTATGTTGGTCAGCATACTGGAAATTGTCAGCAGCCTTAATGCCAACTGGCAGTACATACGGGCCACGGCCCGGTACAGCCGGCCCATTTTTTTACCAAAAAAAAAAAAATTGTGAAAAAAAAACTCTTTTTTTTATGATTTTTTTAAAATAAAAAAAAACAATTTTTTCCAAAATAAGCTCAGTTGTGCATTTATGGTGATGGTCGTTTGGCCATCAAATTTAACCCAGTATTTTTGCTGCGATGGTCGTATGACTGTCAAATTTAACCCAGTGATAGTTTTTTTCCTCTTTGGAACTGTTTTATTTTGGAGGTCGTAACTTGGGCATACGATATTGTTTTTTGGCAAACAAGATATCGTCGAAAAGCTGGTTTTCTCATCTTTCCAGTGGTGTGGGTCTCATCACTTCTTTTTTTCGTTGGTACATTCTACAACTAGTTGAAGACAAAGGGGATATTTTCAGTCCCAAGCTCATAACTTCTGATGAGTTTCTCCATTTTTCACAATCTTAGCGGCTTTGGACCGTATTTTAGAGCTCTTCAATTTCATCCATGCAATTTTTCCAGATTTTACTTCAAGTACATTTTATTCATTTATTTGTGTTTTCACACTCTGGTGTATTACCTGGACATATTTGCTCTTGGAAACATTTTGTTTGCATGGGATGCTTTGATTTTGGCCGTTCTTCATGTATTTCCAACATTTTGTGCTTTGAGGACATTTTGAGCATCATTTGTAAGCTATCTTTTATGTAAACGCACTGGGATAAAGTGCCACACTATTGTACATGCATTTCTTGGGGACTTTGCACATAAGATTGTGCCATATTTTGTACTCACACTGATATTATAAAGTGCCATGAGGGGTTGTGTAGTTTTCCTTTGTTTTTCCATCACATCTTTGTTTGGTGAGTATCCCTCCACGACGACAGTGAATCCATACCATGGGGGGTTGTGTAGTTTGCCTTTGTTTGCCATCACACCTTTGTCTGGTGAGTGTCCCTCCATGATGACCATGGATCCATATGATTCCAACCTCATGCATGTGTGTTTTTTTTTGCACACCACTTTTTCAGTTACAAGTGCTATCTTGTGCACTTTCAGATGTTTCTTCTCCTTCATGCACTACAAGGTGTTTCACATCATTTCAGTGGATCTGTCAGGCTCTCCCAGTTCAGCATTATGGGGGGTTATTATATTGTTCGTGCTAATTCTTCCTTAGTTTTTCCTTGGAAGGAATCTTCCATTCTTAGTTGATCAGTGTTTCAGACTATTGGTTCTTGTGCCATCTGTATCTTCATTCTAGGTGTTTGCCTTTGTTTTCCATCTGATTCAAGTAGTGTTGTATGGGCACTTATGCAAATTATTGTCTTCTTGTTCCTAATCATCCTATCTTTAGCGAAGGTCCTTCAACACCATAGCAGTTATCTTTCGACAGTTCTTTACAACTTTTGTTTCAGTGATGTTCTTCTTTTTTGGCCTTCTGCATCTCTTTTTGGAGTAGAGCTTTTTCCCATGAGGTTTTATCTATTTCTCCTCTTTACAGAGATTTGGTTGTATTTGGGTACCTGATTTGGCCTAGTTGTCAGGACCCATGTTTGCCTTCTTGCATTGTAGTTACCTTTGCTTTCTTGCATTTGTTTGTAGCTGCCCTATTGCTCATCTTAAGGGGGGGTGTTAGAGTAAAGGTCTTAACTTAATTATGTTGATTAAGTTACCTTTATTCCCTTCTTAAGATTTCATGTTATTTTGCATAAAGTGACATTTAATAATTATATTAATTATTAAATGTTATCCTATTAGGGCTTCTATTAGGGTTTTTCCTATTAGGGTTTTATTAGGGTTTGCATGATCTCCTTTTTATAAGGATTGATCCCATTGTATTTCATATCAATTCATTCTCTCATTCTCTCTGATATATACATTTTTAGTTTTCAAAGAACCCTTGCTTGTTTGTCTCCATCTCTTCTTTTTGATAGTCATGTTGTCTCTAAATATCTAGTGGTGATACTCTTATGAGAATATTTCTCTGAAAGTATATTGTAGTCTTTGTGATTTATGAATAATATATTGGATGACTTTTGGAGTGTGGGATTTTTCTCTAAAAAGGTTTTCCCCCATGTAAATCACTATGTTATGGTATGAATGATATTTATGTTTATTTATATTTAAGCTTTTGTAACTATTAAATATCTATAAATTTTCACATTATTCTCCTCTCAAGATTATTTTAGGAAGTTGTTCCACTAGCTTAGCTTCCTTACAAGTGGTATCAGATCTTGATCACCTTTGGTTTTAGTTGTGGGTTGGTACATTTTTTGAACTAATTCATATTTGAGTGGGAGCTTGTGTAGAAGATGCTTTATGATCTAGTTGGAAGAATCTTCAGATGGAAATTTCATTAGGGATAATAGAGGTGGATAATTTTTTGGAAATAAGGTTTATATGTGGAAGTTAAAGATGGATGATCTGTTGATAGATCAAGATCTATGGGATGTTGTTGATGAGAAAATTTCAAGGCTTGGAGGTCCTACTTAGGTTGCTCAATATTATGTTATGGCCTATAAAGCCAAGGGTCTAATCAGATTATTCTTGGTAGACTCTATTTTAATTAATTTCCATGAAGAGACCTCTGTAGAGAAACTAAGGAAGAAGCTTGGTGAGATGTATCAAGCCAAATCATTAGTGAACAATATTTTTTTCAGGAAGAAATTATATTCCTTCAGAATGGAAGAGGGTGGATGAATCACAAACCAATTGGAAGCATTCAATACTTTGGTGGCTCAATCGGAATCAGTTCATGTCAAAATAGACGAGGAGGAGAAATGTCAGATATTTCTTCTTTTTTTTCCTGATTCGTGGGATTCTGTTGTTATGGCTATTAGAAGTACTTTTTTATTTATTTTGAAGACTGAAGATGTGGTTGGTTATTTTCTTTCTAAAGAGATGAGGAGGAATGTATCCACCACTACAAGGGAGGTGCTAAATTTTTGTGGAAGACCTATGGAAATATGAAAAAAGAATGAGAAGCGTGAAAATTCCAACTCCAAGGGGAGATCTAAATCTCCTAGAAAGTCCAAAGTTTTTTTCCAGAATTATGATAAGCCTAGAAATATTCATAAGGACTATAAAGAATTAAAGAAGAAAAATAAGATATTTTATTTTGATTATGAGTTTGAGAAGGAATATGGTGACACATGTTCATTGTGGCTTTGGAAACTCATGTAGGTAATGATGCATTGTTAATTGAATCAAGTGCATCTTTCCATATGACCTTTAATAGAGATTGTTTTTCTAAATATGAATAATTTTATGGTGGTAAGATTTACTTGGGTGATGTTTATTATTTAAATATTGTTGGTTGTGGTAACTTAAAATTAGGTTTCCTGATGGTAGAATAAAACTGATTAATAGTGTGTTGCATATCCCTATATTAGCACATTTTTTTTTATATGTGGGCAAACTAATAGCTACAGGTGTTCAAGTAGTATTTTTTGATACAATATGCAAGATGGTTAGAGGTGTTATGGTGATTTCTAGAGTTGTTAGTGTAAGCTTGATGCATGCACTATTAAGTGTAATAGTAATTCTATGAAAAGAAATGCTATGGAAGAGGTGAGGGTTTCATCTTTAGTAGATGGCCATGGATTTTGGTACCCAAGGGTTCTCTTTCTTCTAAATCAAAGTTACCTATAGAAAAAACTATGTTGTGACACTAGATACTTGGTGACATTGGAGAAAATGGTCTAAGGACCTTGACAAATAAAAATCTTGTTGAAGGTTTGTGTGATTGTAATCTTAAATTTGATTTATGTGAGCATTGCATTTATGGAAAACAAAACCATGTTCAGTTTTACTCCAGTTCTCATAAATCTTGTGGTGTATTATATCTTATTCATTCTTATCTGCTTTTTCACCTAGATGTTCTTTCAATTGGAAAATCCACTTATTATGTTTTATTTATTAATGATTATAGTAGCACATAGTTATAATTTCTAAAGATTAAATCTAAATTTTTTAGCCGATTTAAAGAATTTAAAGCAATGGTTGAGTTGTAGACTAGAAAGAAAATAAAATGTTTGAGGATTGATAATGGTAGTGAATTTTTCCCTAATAATTTTGATAGATTTCGTAAAGATTCTAGTATTCATAGATAAAATAAAACTTCATATTTTTGACAATGGAATGGAGTTGCAGAAAAAATGAAAAAAACTAATGGAGAAGATTATTAGTATGTTGAGTGGCTTTGGTCTAGAAAAAAGGTTTTGGGTTGAAGATTGCCATTTCTTTTTACCTGAGTAACAAGTCTCGTACATCAGCTCTTGTTGATAAAACACCCATAGAGGCATGGTTGGGTCACAAGCGTTCATTAAGATATCTTAGAGTTTTTGGTTGTGAGGCATATGAACATGTGGCAAAGGAAAAACAAACAAAGCTAGAGAAGAAGTTTTTGAAATATATCTTTATTAGATACATTTATGGTGTTAAATTATACAAGCTTTGGGATCATGTTGTACAAAAGGTTATAGTAGATGTGTTACTTTTAGAGAAACTAAGCCTTATTTTGTTGAATTGCAACCAAAACAAAGTAAATAGGAAGATGTGATTCAATTTCCTTCTACACTTGAGAAATTTGAATTGAGGCCCATGGATAGGCAAGAAGTTGAGGAAAGCTCATTTATCATTGAATCTTAAGAAGAGAAGGAAGAAAATCCAACCCAACTTGTTTGTAGGTCTAAAAGGAATAGACAACCACCTAAAAGTTATTCAGCTGATGATTGGATATGTATTTTTTCTTTGAATACTAACATAGATGAACCAATATCTATAGAAGAGGCATTAGGTAAGAATGATGCAAAATCTTAGAAGATTTCTATGGATGAAGCAATGACATCTTTGAAAAATAATGATACATGGGATCTTGTACCATTTCCTGAAGGATGAAAACCTATTCGTTGAAAATATGTGTTCAATTTTTTTTTTGGTTTAGGGTATGTGCACGATCATGATGGGCCAAAAAGTGGCGATATCTAAGTGATATGATGACCTATATGATTGATGATTTTTTTTTACCCAAAATTGATGAAATAAAAAGGGTTTTTAAAGGAGATTCTCAGCTTTCCACCAATATAAATTATGCTTTACTTTGAATTTAATAAATAATTATTATTCATTTTCTATTTGAATTGCGACTAATTTCTCGATTAATAGGTTGATTGAAAAAAATCGATAACTTTCAAACGATATCACATTTTTTGAATCTGAAATATGTGTCACATTCTATGCTTCACATACTATAGGATTAAAAAAATAAAAAATTGAATTTCATGAATTTTTGACCAAGTTAATATGGTTAGACATGATTTTTTTATATTTTTCAAAATTTGTAATAAAAAAATCATAATAAATTATTTACCTAGAAACAAATTATAAAAAAATATGCATCTCATCTAAACATGAGTCCCCTCCTTATATCTAAAATATTATAAAAAAATATTATAATTTTATTGTGGTTAGGGTGGTCAGATAGACACCTACTTCTTATTTTTTCCCTAAAATTTAAGTACTACTGCATTGAAATTTCAAAATTTCACCAAATAGATTTAAAAAATAAATAAATCAAACTAGTAGTTTAGAAACGAAATTAAATTTTCTATAGATTCTATTTTTACATACTTTTGAAATAATATAGATAACTTGTTCAATTATTTATGTCAAGTTGCCTAACTCTGATTTTTTGAATTTTATTGCCACTTAAGGGCCTATTTTTTCCATGATGATCCTACACATACCCTTCACATGGATTTTTTGATAAGTATAAATAAAGGTTGTTTGTGAAATATTACTCTCAAGTTGAGTGTGTTGATTATGGTGAGATATTTTCTCCTATTGCAAAAATGACATCAATTAGATTTATGCATTCTATTGTTGCTTCTTATGATCTGGAGGTTGAGCAAATGGATGTGAAAACTTATTTCCTTCATGGTGATTTGGAGGAGGATTTTTATATGACACATCTAGAGAACTATGTGGTGAAAGGTAAAAGTAATTTTGTTTACAAATTGAAGAAATATTTCTATGGCCTAAAATAGAGTCTTAGGATGTAGTACCAAAAATTTGATACATATATTTTGAGTTTGGAGTTTGAGATTTCTAAATTAGATCACTTTGTTTATTATAAAGATGGTGATCATTTCTTGTTTATTTCATTATATGTTGATAATATGTTATTTATTGGAAAAGGGAAAGGTATGATTTTAGAACTAAAATCTTAACTTGCTACTAAATTTGAAATGAAAGATCTTGGTATAGCTAGGCACATTCTTGGGATGGAAATTGGAAGGGATGTAAATTGGAAGGGATAAAGAGAAAAAAAGACTATAGCTTGGCCAAAGTAAGTATATCAATTAAATTTTATACAAGTTTAACATGTAGGATTATAGACCACTATGTGTTCATTTTTTAGTTGGAACAAAGTTATCTATTTTAGATTGTCCAACATAGCCATCAGAGATGAAAGAAATGAGTAGAGTGTCTTATCAGAATTCAGTTGGAATTTTGATGTATGTTATGGTTTGTACAAGACCAAAAATTGCCCAAGCAATGGGATTTTTTTCTAGATATGGGTCTAATCCTGGTAGAGTTCATTGAGATGTAATTAAATAAGTCTTTAGATATTTGTGTGGTACCTCATAATATTCCTTATGTTATCATAGTAGTTTGATTGAAGATGATATTTCTCTTGATATTCATGGTTATGTGGATTCAAAATAGGTAGGTGATATTGCTAGTAGATGATCCAATAGTTTTTATGTGTTTACATTATTCTATGGTGCAATTAGTTTGATGAGTAAGTGAAAGTTTGTGGTTGATTTTTTCACTACTGAAGCTGGGCATATGATAGCTACTTATGCTTACAAATAATCCATTTGGCTTAAGAGAGTGTTTTTAAATATAGGAATAAAACAAGGTGCAATGATATTATATTGTGATAGTCAAAGTGTGACTTTTCCAACCAAGAACCCAAAATTTCATGCTAGGACCAAGCACATTAATGTATAGTATAATTTTTTTAGAGATATGGTCGAAGATCGTAAGGTGAAGCTAGTTAAGGTAGAGACTTTGATGAATGTTTTTTTATTCTTCCACTAAGCCTATGAGCATAGAGAGGTTCAAATTATGTTAAAAGATTATTGGCCTTTCAACCCCTAGCAATTAAGAGATGATGTTTACTCCCTCCCATTGCTCTTGCAAGCTATTCAAAAAGTGGGAGATTTTTTGGGAAAATGTGTTTCAACCCTGCAATTATATAAGGCTTATTGTTGATAGAATATATATATATATATATATATTTCCTAGTTATGCCAATAGGTGTAATATAAAATGGTAGTAGAGGGTGGAGGGGAGGAGTGGCATGCAAGTTAAGATTTGTTTGTAAATAATGTTTTGTTAAAAAACTCTTAAATGAATGACATACATTAAATAAATGATATATTGTAAATCTAGACCATTAGTTAGTAGGTTTCAGATCTTATGGTAGATATATTTTGTTGGCTTACCTTGTCCTAGAAGGTAACCCTATTTTATTAGGGTGTTGTATTATGGATGTGGTATCTTGATGTATTCTGAGAGTTTGATAGTTGACATGTTATCTCTGAATCTTTGGTGGTGATACAATTGTTAGAAGCTTGTTCTCCAAGTATATTGCAATCTTTGTGATTTATGAATAATATATTGGGTGGATTTTGGAGTGTGACGTTTTTCTCTTGAAAGGGTTTTCCCCACGTAAATAATTGTGTTGTGGTATGCATGATATTTATGTTTATTTATGTTTAAGGTTATGTAAATATTAAAGATCTATAAATTTTTGCATTGTTCTCCTCTCAAGATTAGTGTAGGAAGTCATTCTGCTACCTTAGATTCCTTATATTTTTCACTTCCACAATGGCAATATTAATGATAAAAATGATTAATTTATAGGAAGGAATGATGAATCAATAAATTTCTACAATTTACCACCCTTCAATGTCTTCCTCGAAGGATTGAAGTCAAGCACATCACTTCAAGGTCTTGGATATTTCTTTCTTGATTGCTTGAACTTCTTGGAGACCCACAACAATGGTTAGCCTTCACAAACAATGACAACATTAACACACATAAACACACATAGGATTTGACATGATGTTAGAATCTTGAATTGCTATGTAATACATGTATGAAATGATACTCTTGAATTTATCTTAATGCTCTTGATAATATGTTCCCAAATACTTTTCTAGATATATATTATTAATGCTCAAATGATACAATAACTAGGTATTATAGGCATTTATTTAATTTCTCACAAACTAAATCTTGATTGCTTATTTGCATGTTGAATTTTACATATTAAAATACCCATATCAACATATTCAAATTTGGATCCTGACAAAATAGGACTTATATGCCTAAGGGCATCCTAGCTCTGGCCCTATTTTCTAGGATTTTAGGTGTTGAGGGAAAAACATTAAATAAATGTATTTCTTCAATGCTTTGCATTTCTCAAAAAATGATAAAAATAAGCTATAAAATGCATAATTTTGGAAATTAGGTGCTTAATTAGGCTCAATAATTTAGGGGGGGACAAAAAATATTGCGAAATTATCAAGGGTGACAATTTATGATGCTATAGAAATACATCTAGAAATGTGCAATATACTTAGGGCGACAATTAAGAAATATGAATTATACCTTTAAAAATTCACCTCTTAAGGTTACAAGTTTTTATTACAACTTTTGAATGAACATAAATCATTTTAGTATTAAAAATTTAATACCTAAAATTGGAGACTAGCAATCCTTTTCTACCTTCTCTTGCATTTTCCCATTTTTACTATCTATTGTAAAATAGAATTGTAGCAATATATGTTAGACTATATTCATGTATCCTAGGAATAATATTTACATGTTCATTTTTTTGTAACATAAGTCACCCATGCACTCCTCATGAATCACTCCTTCAAGATGTGCAAAAGTACCTAGAGGTATGTTGAAATCCTTTTCCTCATGATTGCCATTATTATGAGAATTACTAGTTTCCTTTTATTTGAGTGTGTAGGGAAGAGAAGAGCATAAATTTTTCACATAAATTTAGTGCAAGAGATAGCATGAGAATAGTTGAGGTTTGAAACCTAACCATCACATTAATTATACTATAGGAACCTTCATTTATAATCTTACTTGTGGACAAGACTAATTTATTTGGTGTTATTCTTTATTTTTAATAGATCCTCATCATGGTAAGCATTGTTCAAATGGGATTCACAAGGACAAGAAAATTGTTAAGAAGGGGTTGGATGAGAATTTCATTATTCTCATGCTTTAAGTAATACACTTTCCTCTAGACATTCACTCACTTGGACCAATGAAAATTGGATAATTGTTTAGGTATAGAACCATAATTATAAGTCTACTAGAAATAAGGTGGTGGGTAAGATTCAATTTTCCTTAAAACAATTTATTTTCAAACCACCTTAACTGGTTGGTTCTAACAATGTTATTATGTGGTCTACTCTATAGATATCACATCTATAAACACACTGATGGGGATTGCTAATTTATTGTTTTTATGAATTTGTGTGGTCTATTTCATATTGTTCTATATTATTTATGCATTTATAATGTATCTTTTTTCTTTTAAAAATATTTATTTGTTTCAAAACCCCTCATTCATAACTATTTAAAAAATATTTGCACAATAAAAAATAAAAACAATTTATGCATGTAAATAAACACTTCCTACATAAGCATTTAGGATAAATAAATGAAATAAGTAATATTGAACAACTTACCTATATATAAGATCTTTGTTTAGAAATATGTACTTGATCATATCTTAAGCATGAATAAAATATCCAAAATGAAACATGTACCTCTATGCTAGAGAAGAAGATTGAGTAGATTGTGATTTAAGACCGATACTAGAAATTTGAAATTGAGTATGAGAAAATTATATTGGTATGAACATGCTTAGTGAAATATGTGGTTGTGTGTGAACTTGAGTCAAACCCACACTTATGATTCTTATCTAGGTATTTATGGTCCTTACTTGATATTTATAATTTTCAACTTCTTGTGCAATCTTGGACTGGAGGTCTTCAGATCTAAAATATGTGCAATAAAGTATTGTAAGTAATGATACCAACAAGAAGAAGACTTGGTGGTGTTGAAGAAAACTTTTAGAATGTGATATGCTAGGAAAGGAATGTGACTAGCCTCCCACTATTGTGTTAGTCAAGCCCCATTAATCTATTCAATATTTTATTATTATTATTGAGAGACATGAATATAAGGTGGAAAAGAGATTTTAATGTGCAATGACATAATGTTTGCTCACAAAAACCCTTAAATAGACTTGATTGTCATTTTCACCTCAAATCTTCATTGCATATGTATGTGTGTATATATTTTAATTATTTCCTATTTTTACATATTATAGATATTTTATTTTACATATACACATACACAAAATTTAGTAATAATAATATTAATTTAATTATAATTAATTTACTATAATTAAATAATGATAAAATAAAAATTAATAATAATTAATTTATAATTGTATAATATATTAATGTTTCTTTGTCTTTTAGATAGATACATTTAAGATATCTATGCTAGTGTAAAAGATTGGAGATACATCAAACAATAAATACAAGTAATTAAAATGTATTTATAATGGTGCTAAGTGTATGAAATTCTGATGTAATAAGGTGCAATACGATGAGTGCTAGAGTGACCTATTATCATAATTAAGGTTCTTACTATTTGTCAATGCAATGATTTATGTGATTGATGCAATAAATTAAGTGTTTATGAGGATGTGTTTGTTAAATGGTTCGTGTAACAAATATGCATTATAGAGTTACTCAAGTGATCTTTGATAAAAATGATCTCCTTTCATATATATCTTAAACATACAATTTTAACATTTTAACATGAGAATCAATAAATAACAACTACTTCAAATTGAATTAATATAAATCAATAATTGATTTTAAAAATTAAAAAAGAAAAAACTACATATAACTTTAAACTAAATTAATATCATATATATAATTTTAAATCTAATTAAATATTTTAATTAAAAAAAATTAAATTAAAATAATATTATAGAACAAGTAAAATCATTTAAATTAAAATTTAGAAAAATGTATTTATGCACCTTTCACAATTACATTAGGGGAAATAACTCATAAATTGAGCATGTTCCATAATTGTTATAACATTTGTTGATTTAATGTCCAATATTTTTAACAATATTGAACCAATAGTTGTGAATTTAAAGTTGCTAGTGTATAACTACCAATAATTGAATAATATGTATTCCTTAGATATAAAAAGCTCATTTGTGCTTTAGTCAATGGGCCTTTGGTTTACTGGTGAAGTTGAAAGGTTTTAAATGAGCCCACCAGGGATCAAGTCTTGTTGAGTGCAAAGGCTCTGACATTGAAAAAGAGGGATGAGGTCGGGATCATGCCCACACTAGTAAAATATTGAACATGATTTAGTGCACAAGTATCCCTCTCACTTTTTTGGGGGACCTATAAATAGAGATGTTGCCGAACAAGCTGAAATTGAAAATTTTCTGAAATTTCAATATAAGATTTTGAGAAGGGTGAATTTAAAATGCTCAACTGCCAAATCCTCTCCTCTAACAAACAATTGTCATTTTATAGATTGTGAAAATTTCTTATAATCACTCTTCAGATTGGCCGAACTACCCGTTATATCATTCATACCCTTTATATTATTATAACAATTTAGTCGCTTCAACTTTTCCATGTATATTCCAGTAAAGTAATAAGTTTGTCGGATTAATAGAAATCGAACGATACGATTGTTTTAAGAACTGTTCTGCTTTGAATGGCTTGATAATATTAGCTTCATAAAGCGGTTCTGAAAATGCATGTTCTTCGGCAGAAGTTAACTGACAGTTGAACTGGAGTCCGTAATAGTTATAATCATGGGGTATGATGCATGATACGCTAACTGGAAGTTTACAGTTAGCAAATATATAGAAGTAGAAGCTTCTAATTTCTGCGCGCAATCTTTTCCTTGGATTCTGGAACCCAAGAATCCTGCCCGCCCATATGCCTGATTCAATGATGTTTCTCTTGTTTCTTTCTTTCTCTTTTCGGGCTACTGCAGTCAAAATAACAGTCTCAGGCTCGAATCTCCAAGGTGAAAAACCCAAACACGAAAAAGATATGATCAGACATTTTGACGGTGTAAAACATTTTCTTAAAACATAAATTCAGAGGCGCATTTTGGAGATCTCCAAATAACTATTTTGTTTTTCTGTATACAAACGCTAAATAGAATTAGGAAGCAAGAATGAAGTATCTGGTATTGCTTCAATTTTATTTTAGGTTTTTTTCTGGTGTTCTATTTTGGGTTTTTGTTTTTTAACCTCTTTATTGTTTGTGTGTTTCATAGAACTGTTATTTAAGTTCTATTGTTGTTAGCAGTGCCGTTGATTCTGGTGGGTAGTTGTTGGGTTTTCTTGAATGTTTTTGTAATAAATTTGCTGGGTAACAGAATGAATAAATTTTCAAATATTTTTTTGGAAGAATTTTGCTGGGGTAACGGAATGAACCTTTTTATGTTGAGAGGAGTTTAAGATTTTTTTATCAAATTGATGTCAAAGATTCTGTATACATAAATTTGTATAAGATCTCAGATACTATTTTAAGAGTTACAAAATATATAAATATTTGTTGAATTTATAATTTTAATAAGAAATTAAAAAAGAAAAGAAAAGTAAAATTTTCTTCTAACTCATCAGACCTACTTTATAAAAGTAAATCTTGAGAATCCTCCTTTAAAAAATAACACAAGAACAGTAAATCTAATGTATCATTATTGGAGGAGTATTAACCAGAGCAATAACCTTGCATCCTTTAAGATAAGGGACCCTATTGCGAACCCTTAACTAAGTCATTTAAAAAATATGCTTTTAGTTTTTATTTATCTATTGTAAAATTCATAACAACATCTAAATCTTTCTCTCTAGTTGGCATGTAGTTAACTTTTTTGGTTTATCCTTTCAAAAACTTCATGCAATTGTTTACAGATTTATAAATCAAAATTTTTTAATGGAGGATTCTTGGAGATTTACTTTTATGAAGTTCGTGATCTCGCGAGTTGGAAGAAAATTTGGGTATATGGGAAATTGAAATTTTGTCCTTGAAAATTGGATCTTTATCTGTTAATTATGTTTCCAATAGTTGGAGTGGGAAATATCACCTAACAAAATTTGAAATCTTATCCTCGTAAGTAGTAGCTCTTATTTATTGGTTCTATTTTCAATAGATGGTTTTGTAATATGATTGTAAAGTACTCTCAAACTATGAGCTTCAAAAATTGAAATCCCGGTAAATAGTATCTCTTATTTATTGGTTCTATTTCCAATTGATGGCTTTGATATGATTGTAAAGTACTCTCAAACTGGAAGCTTGAAAAATTGAAATCTTATCCTCGTGAGTAGTAGTTCTTATTTATTGGTTTTATTTTCAATAGATGGCTTTGTAATATGATTGTAAAGTACTCAAACAAATGGTTTTTCACCACATAATATTATTATATACTAGGAAAAAAGCCTTTGGAACCACCAACTTCATAAAATTCTAGTGTAAAACTTTTACTCTTATATTTTGATATAAAATCTTTAAAATATTTTATTATAAAAATAATTCATTAAAAAAATTAAGGCTTAACAATTTTTAAATAACTTCTCTATAAAACTACTTCCTTAATCACCCAATTTTTGATTCCATACTGAAAAATCCTTAAAGTAATATTTAAATATTTATATTATTTACCCAAATTCTAGTTGAAATATAAGACCACCAACTTCATAAAATTATAATCTTAAATTTTTAACTTACTAATATAAAATCTTTAAGACACTCATTTATCAAAAAACAATGTTAACTTTTATAACACTTTCTAATAAATTTAGATAGCTTCTTCGTAAAACTAGTTGTTTATTTATCCATTTCTCAAATTACTTATTAAAAAACTTCAAAATAATACTTAAAACCTTGTATTTTTTACCTAATTTCTATTTAAAATTGATTGAAGAAAAATATTAAAATACATTCATTAGTTACTTATTAAACTCCATTAATTTTTTTATTAAAGTGATAAATGCAACAAATATTTATACATTGTATTAAATAGTAGCATTATTTAGTAAAATTTTGGCTTGCTATTGATTCTATTTCAGGCTGTAGAGGGTGTTTGGCCCTGAAGTGTTTCGAACATTGTACATGGACTCTAGACACAAATAACTATGAAAATAATAGAAGACCAAAAAGGAAGTGTCTTATTTGCAAAAGTCAGTAGGCAAAAAATTATTAGTACTTGCATCTTTAGGGGTGTAAGGATATGTCAATATAAAATTTAAGAGAGTATTTTTTAATAATTAATAAAAAATATATAATAATTATTAAATTTTATGTTAAATTATTTAATAGAGATATTATTAAAACATAAAGCAATGTAAATGAAAAAAGAAAGTTATCAAATTGGAAAAAAATCCTACCAATGAAAAATAGAATGTTCCCATCTAGTTGGCATATCAATATGTATGTCAGTATGTGGCTTTTACGTGATGAGTGAATTTTTGAAGATTTTACATGATATTTTGGAAGATCTTACTGTTAAATAGCAATTGATTTACCAGCAGACCAAGTCAGTAGTAATTTAATGACGAGTAAATCTTGTTTTCAAACCTAAAACAGATTTAGAGAATAGAAAAAGCTTATCCACTAATTATGAAACAATAAAATCTACCAAATATTACTTGTATTCCAACAACTTTTTTAAATACAATACTAAAATAATATTAAATTTCTTTTTTTCCCTGATATACCAATACAGATCACCAGATATACATTGTAAAGGAAATGTTTGTGCTCCAACAAAAAATAAAAAGGGCACTTCAAATATTGAAAAAATGTAAATTAATAAAAATGTCTCCTTAAATCATGTTTATGTTTGGTCAATATTAATAAATTTTAAAATTAATTCACGGTTTATGCTCAATAAATGTTGGCCAGTGGCAGAGAACCATTACAGAATCAAGCACTAAGATCTATATTTAAAGCTGTAACTAAAATCTATATTTAAATCTTCCCATTACATCATCGTAGAAAATCAAATATAGTACAAATTACAATTATTTGCATCGCAATGACTCTTAGGCGTGTCGCTCGTTTTAAGTCACTATTTTCAAAGGATTTTATGTTATTTTTATTATATTCTTTTCTTTTTCTATTTATTTATTGTTAGCAAAATTTGTATGAATCGAAGCAAAAGCTTAATATTATACGATATTTTTCATTAATTAATTATATTATATCATGAATTAATTATAGTATATTAATATTATATAATAATATATTATATATTTATATATTTTATTTTATATTAAGTATAAAAATATTATTATATAATAAATAGTAATTAATTATTAATTATATAAGCATTATATTATATATAATAATTTATGTTATAATAAAATTAATATTATTAAATAATAATGTACATTAACTGTTATATTATTATATTATATAATACTATATATTATTATTTATTATATATAATATTAATTAATTTTTTTAATTGGAGATAAATACTTGGGTTATTAGGATTTGAGTTAGGGTAGGGTTCAATTAGTGTTAGACTACAAATTAGGGTTGGGGTTGGGGTTAGGGTTAGGGTTAGGGTTCATTTAGGATTAGAATTTTAGGATGTTGTTTATGGTTAGGGTTAAGATTAGGTTAGATTATGGTTCAATTTTGTTTAGGATTTAATAATGGTTAGAGTTAGGATTAGGGTTTAATTGGGCTTAGGTTTAGTGTTCGCTTAGGGTTATGATTCAATTAGGGTTAGGGTTAGGGTTTTGGTTCAATTAGAGTTATGATCCAATTAGGGTTTAGGGTTAGGGTTATGTTGCCATTAGATTAGGGTTCAATTAAAGTTCAATTAGGGTTGGGGTTCAATGAGAGTTAGGGTTAAGATTAGAGTTCAATTAGGGTTAGAGTTAGAGTTAGGATTAAAAATCAATTAGTTTAGGGTTATGGTTAGGGTTCAATTAGTGTTAGGATTTTATGATGAATTGGGTTCAATTAGAGTTATGGATAAGACTACAATTCATTTAGGGTTAGGGTTAGGGATCTAAGATAAAGCTTTGGGCTACCCTAAAGATTAGGGCTAGTGTTAGGATGAATGTTATGGTTTGGGTTAGAATTAACATTTGCATTAGGGTTAGATGTAGTGTTATAATTAGGGTTATGGTTATGATTATATTTAGGGTTAGGGTTTAATTAGGGCTAGGTTTAGGATTATGGTTCAACTACTTTTAGAGGTAAGGCTAGGTCAAGGTTCAATTAGGGTTCAAACTTAGGGATAGAGTTCAATTAGAGTCTGGATTCAATCAAGGTTCAATCAGGGCTATGTTTACAATTCTATTAGGGTGAGTGTTCAATTAGGTTTAGGATTAGGGTTCACTTAGTGTTCAAGTTTAGGGTTAGGGTTCAATTATGGTTAGGGTTTAATTAGTATTAGGGTTAAAGTTCAATTATATTTAGTTTTAAATTAGGGTTAGGATTATGGTTCAATTAGTGTTCAAGTTGAGTTAGGGTTACGATTAGGATTATATTAAGGCCATGATTCAATAAAGATTGAATTAGAGTTAGGGTTAAGATTAGGGTTGAATTAGGGTTAGGGTTCAAATAGGGCAAGGGTCAGAGTTAGGGTTATGGTTAGGGTTCAATTAGAGTTATGATACAATTAGGATTCAAGATTACAGTTTAATAAGAGTTCAATTAGGGTTAGAATTTAATAAGGGTTGGGGTTCAATTAGAGTTAAGGTTAGTATTAGAGATTAATTAAGGTTAGATGTAGGTTTAGGATTAGAATTAAATTAGGTTAGGGTTAAATTAGGATTAGGGTTCGCTTAGGGTTAAAGGGTAAACCTTTGTGTTCAGATTCTAAGATAAATTTTGGGGTTACAATTAGGATTAGGATTAGAGTTAGGATGAACATTACAGTTTGGATTAGAATTAGCATTTACATTAGGGTTAGTTGTAGCAATATATTTATTACTATGATTAGAGGTACAGTTACAATTATAATTAGTGTTAGGATTTAATTATGGGTAGGGTTCAATTAGAGTTAGGGTTAGGATTACAGTTTAACTACCATTAAAGTTAGAGTTAGGTTTGGGTTCAAGTAGGGTTATGGTATAATTAAGGTTAGGGTTAGGTTTTAATTAAGGTTACAATTATAGTTTAACTAAGGTTATTATTAAATAATGGTATAATTAGGGTTAAGGTTAGGGTCAAATTAGGGTTAGGTTTTGGTTAGGTTTAATGTTTAATTAAAATTC
Source organism: Sequoiadendron giganteum (assembly GCA_007115665.2). NCBI lineage: Eukaryota > Viridiplantae > Streptophyta > Pinopsida > Cupressales > Cupressaceae > Sequoiadendron > Sequoiadendron giganteum. The sequence goes on from CM021100.1 coordinate 333,465,581, forward strand.
AATTAAGGTTAGGGTTCAATTAGAGATAGGGCTAGGATTATAATTTAATCAGGGTTAGATTTAGGGTTAGGAATAGGGTTCAATTAGGTTAGGCTTAGGGTTAAATTAGGGCTAGGGTTCATTTAGGGTCAGTGTGAGGGTTCTAGAGTAAAGCTTGGGGTTATAATTAGGATTAGGGTTAGAGTTAGGACAAATATTATAATTTGTGTGAGAATTAAATTTTTTATTAGGGTTAGCTTTAGTGTTATAATTATGATTATAATTAGTGTTACACTTGCAATAGTTAATGCTAGGGATGTTTAAGGTTAGATTTTAATTAGACTTAGTGTTAGGATTATGGTTTAATTATGGTTAGAGTTTTTGATAAAAGGGTAAAATGGGTTTTACAGGGACCTGAAACCACAAAGTTTACAAAATAGCGAAAAGAACACCAAAGTTCCACCAAAAAGAATAGGTGTCTGAGAAAAAACCAGCAACAAACATTTTCGGAGTTAGGGGGGCCTTGCGCTTCAAGTTGGCATGGGTTCTTCTGGAAATGCCACCATCTATGTCCTGGCTTTTATCTTTTGTATCTTCCAGGTCAACCACTAGAGATCCTTGCTGGGCTTTGTCAAGCTTTTCAGTCATCGCATTAATAATTATAGCATTATGTCTTGCTATACGGTTGTTTTATTTCGTCATAGTTCTGATGGTATTCCTTAAGCTCTCAGCATCGGTATCAATGTTCCTGTTACTATGTGCTGCTTCTTTCTTACCCATTTCAGCAATCTTAGTACCCTTTTCCTCAATCTTACTTTGCAGGGCCCAGTTTTTAATTTTAAACTCATTGATTTCAGAGAAGGTCCAATCTAGGAGTTTAGAATGGGACTCAGAATTGGTTTTAGCAAGGTAGAGATAATCAAGTGAGGGCTCTTTTCAAGTGTTAACAGGGGAATTATCAACAATGTGTATGTCCGATAAAGGGTCAGCACAGCGCTCAGAGTTGTTGGTATCAACTTCCTTCGACTCAGAGGAATCTTCGGTGTAAGAAACAAGGCTTTTAGCCTGGGTAGTCTTACTAGCAAAGCTGATCTTAGGAGGAGGATAGTCAGGCTCAGGCTCAACATGGATTTTACCCGAATCTTTGGAAGGGCTAGCATGCAAACTAGGAGCTTTTCTACCTAGACTAGGGTTAGGCAAATACTCTGAGCCACTGGTCTCAGTATCATCAATCTCATCATCAGGGTTGGTTTCCAAAGTAGCAGGGGCCGGCACATGCAGATGTTCAACAATAAGCCTAATTAACCCAGTATGAAGAATACAAAATCTTTTGGGGTTTTTTTAATTATCCTCCAAACTTTTCTTTAAAGAGCAGAAGAGATAATAGGGGATAGAGACCCTTACCTTGTGACAAAAATGGTTGAGGAGAGCGAAGTGGTAACCATAAACTTAAGTAAAATGCCTGTCCATAGTGATATACTCCATAATGGCCCGAAGAACCTTTCTCCATATAGATTTTATGGAGTCAACATCAAAGTAACTGTTAGCAATTTTGAGCAAGCTTTGCTTTTCCTTGTCCTTTTTGGGGAATCTAATAACAGCTTCATCAGAGTAAGCCCTGTCCCTATAAAACTTCTTCCCATCAGTGGGTAATCCTGTAACTTTGGCAATAAGACTTTCATTGAGCTCCACATTCGTGCCGAACAGGGTCAAGTAACCATCATGCCAAGTTTTGGCGAAGAGATTCGTAGCCTCCTGATCAGAACCATGAAGCTTCTCCAGGAAAGGAATAAGTCCTCCACTTTTAATCTTTTTCCAAACCTTAGCATTTTTCATGTGGGTTTCATAGCTATCTAGCTCAGTTCGCTTTTTGTCTCCTCCCATATTGACTGACACAGTGAGGAAAATCCAAACACAAGCCTTTCTAAAATTGGCCCTGCCAAATCTAAGAACCCACAAAGCATGCGGAGTTAACTTACAAATTACCCCACTAGGCTCGGTCCCATACAATCTAATGATTGTGATGTGAGAGATCCAACTTGTCCTCATTAAAGGGATAACATGTTGCCTTACCATGTGATTTATCATAATTTAATAGGGCACATACATTAATATTTAGATCACTATTATTTAGCTAGGTACACACTTCTTTGCTCTTAACTCCTTCATTAGGAAAAAAGTCTGCAACAGCATTGGCTTCTCTATAGGCGTGTGATATTTTAACATTTTCAAACTTGGCCAATTTCAATTTAGCTTTATCAATCCACGAGTTGATGGTCCACGAGGGTGGAGACTTGCCACGGAGGTAGTCAATTATGTTTTTGGAGTCTCCTTCAAGCCGTAAATTTTTAATGTTAAGACTTTGGGCTAAATTTATGATATGGTAAGCGCCAGCTGCCTCCGCTAGGTGATTAGTTTGAGAGCCAAGAGGAGAGGCAACCACACCTATGAAGTTGCCTTGGAATCCCTTATAACTCCTCCACAGCCCATCACCCCCAGATTGCCTTTAGCCACACCATCAAAGTTAGCTTTGATCCACCTGTTAGGCGGAAAATTCTAGCAAACTCCCTCTCTATCCTTTTCGGCCTTCATAGTAGAGCTAGAAAAATTAGGATTTATGTTCCAATCCTTAGCAACACAAAGATCATAGTTCGAATACTTTGCATTCAAGGTTTCCTGTCCTTCTGGGCCATGACACTGAAGTTTTCCTTCAGAGATCTAACAATTTTATCAAAGACATAATCCACAGAGGCTTCTTTGCCCCTAAAAATTTTGTTGTTGTGTTCTTTCCAGAGGCCCCAAGAAATATGAGAGAAGGATAAATCCCAAAAAGATCTAAGTAAAGGATTCCTTTTTGGGGCTTTCCATTGAGAAAATAGATCTTCAATGAACATTGAGAAAACCCAAGAAAGGTTCCATAGCCTAATAAAATTTTCCCAAAGAGAAGCAGCAAAAGAGAAATGAAGAAATAAGTGACTTACAGATTCAGCATCCATCTTACAAAGATAGCATCTATTAGGGATTTGAAATCCACGTTTACACAGGTTGTCAATCATAAGCAACTTATTTTAGAGCAAGATCTAAAAGAAGATGTTAATTTTAGGTATCAGATAATTGCACCAACATTTCGACCAAAAGGGAGGATGATCTAGAGAAGAGGTGAGCTTAGCAAAAGCAGAAGAGACATAAAAATTACCAGAGGGATCATCAATCTAGACTGCACGACCCTCCAGTTGCTCCGAACTAAGTCTAACAGCCAGCAACGTAGTCTAAATGGGGACCAAAACCTGACTGACTTTTCCCATGTCCACTGAATTACCATTCACTCTATAATCTTTAACATAAGTTCCAAACCTAGCCTTGCAATTCTCAGCCCAATCTCTGAAGGGATTGATTTTTATCAAGGGTTCCTTAAAAAGCCATTTGTCTTCCCAGAATCTAGTACTATTACCATTTCTCACTTGCCAACCAATGCCTTCCTCCACAATCTTTTTTCCAATAATTAAATTGTTCTAGCATATAGATCCTCTCGGAAGAAGGTGTGGGTCCTTAATAATGGACGAGCAATTGTTTTCTAAATATTTGCTAGCCAGAATATCTATCCAGTCCCTAGAGGAGGAAAAGATTCTCCAAATTTGCTTAGCCAAGAGGATTTTGTTAATAGTTCTGATTCTTCTTAACCCAAGTCCGCCATTCTTTTTAGGTCTACAGACCAGATTCCAGTCAATTAAGGGAATTCTTTTATTTTCCTCAACACCCGACCAAAGAAATCTTTTTTGAATTTTTTCAGTTATATCAGCATATTTGGTAGGAATCTTAAAGAGGCCCAGGGCATAGATAGGGAGATTCTGGAGGGAGGCTTTGAGGAGCTGAAGCTTACCAGCTTGGCTAAGTAGAGCACCTTTCCAACCCACAAGCTTCTTACTGAATCTATCCACCAACGATATCCAGAAAGAGTCAGGAGGTTTCATACTTAAAGGAAGACCCAAGTAGGTGGCAGGAAGGGACTTCACCTTACAAACCAAAATTTTGGCAATTTTGGTCTGTCAATGAGCCGGAGTATTGAAAAAGAACAGCAAGCTTTTTTGATTGTTGATCAGTTGTCCTGAAGCTCTCCCATACTTGTCAAGCAGCAGTTTAACAGATTTACCTTCAGACACCAAAGCTTGACCCATGAGCATAGTGTCATCAACGAATTGTTGATGAGAGCACACCAAGTTGCCCGAGGAAGGTCTGAGCCCAGAGATAACATTAAAGTCAACCAACTTTTTCAGGTTCCTGCCTAAGCTTTTAGCCATAATGGTAAATAAAATAGGAGAAATAGGATCACCCTGCCTGAGACCTCTGGTACTCTGAAAAAAGGAGGTCGGGGAACCATTGACCATAGTCGATATGGAAGCTGTGGACACAAGTTGTTCCACCATTTGAACAACCCTATTATTAAAGCCAAAGGCCTTCAGAATTTTAAATAAAAAAATCCAATCAACTCTATCATAGGCTTTTGATATGTCAAGCTTTAATAGGAAACCTTCAGTCTTCGGTTCAACAAGGGAGTGAATGTTCTCATGAACCAAAACTATAGAATCAAGGATTTTTTTGAAAGGGACGAATCCATTATGTTGAGGAAAAATCAAGGAAGGCAAAAAAAATAAGAATCTAGAGGTTAAGACCTTAGAGATGGATCTTGTATAAAGAATTACAGAGACTGATAGGCCTAAAACCCTCAAAGTTATTAGCTCCATGTTTCTTAGGGATGAGAACCAAGAAAGTAGCATTTAGTTCTTTTAAGAGACATCTGGCTCCAAAAAATTCCTTAGCATCATTAACCACATCTTCTTCAACAATCTCCCAGAACCATTGGAAGAAGAACAAAGGGAAACCATCAGGCCCTGGGGCTTTATTCCCATCAAAAGAAAAGACAGCCCGCTTGACTTCCTTGTTGGTGGGGATAGCAGTCATAAAAGATTTATTTTCTTGGTTGATAATTCTTGGTATAGCTTCCACTAGCTGGTCTTGCTCATTCTGGTCTATTTCAGTACTAGCCGAGAGAAAAAGTTTAAAGAAGGAGCCCGCCTGCATCCTAATATCATCTTCCTCCATAAAACTGGTTCCATTCACGTCTATTTGAGATATTCTATTAATAGCTCTATGTTTAGAAGCTGAAAGTTGGAAGTACCTGGTGTTTCTATCTCCAGCCGATAGCCAAAGGGCTCTTGATCTTTGTTTCCAGAACTCCTCCTCCTTCCCAATTATGTCATGCATCTTCGTAAGGAGCTCATTCTCTTTTTCCTTAGTACCATTCAAGTAACCCTCATTCTGTATTTTGAGTTGAAGTGCTCCCAGATCCATTTGAAGTTCGGACTTGATCTTAAAGATGTTCCCAAAAGAATCATTTTTCCATTTTTTAAGATTACATTTCACTTCCCTTAATTTTTTAGCAATTCTGAACATAGCAGTTCCTTGAATACTTATATTCCACCATTTCTTTATTTCCTCTTTGAGAGCAGGATGAGAGATCCATATTTTTTCAAATCTAAAGGGGGTATTCTTCTTCTTTTTTATAGGATCCGTAGTGAAACTGATAGGGGAATGATCAGAACCTATTCTAGTGAGGGCTTTAAGGGAGCAATAGTAATCAAAATACCAATGATTATAAATCAGAGATCTATCTAATCTAACCTGTATGAGGTCCATCCACTTTCTGCAATTGGACCAGGTGAAGGAGGCTCCAAGAAGATCCAAATCTATCGGCCCTTGAGTATCAATAAAATTCTGAAGATCCTCTTTACTTTCTAAGTTAATCTGAGATCCCCCAAATTTATCACCATTCATTAAGGGAGTATTGAAGTCCCCCATAACAATCCAAGCTTCTTTATCAAAAATCTTTCTAATGGAGGCTAATTCTAGCCAAAAAGATTTCCTCATACCTTTTCCATCAGGAGCATAAATATTCATTTGAATCCAGCTGAAGTTATCTCTTATATGAGTGAATCTAGTAACTATGTGATTCGTACCTTCCAGAAACGGATCTCCTTTGATGTTGTGGTTGTTCTAGAAAGTAACAATGCCACCTGAAGCACCATTTGAGTTATTGCCCTGGTTACTATAGTATTGAAGGAGTTTCATGTTTTCAATTTTCTCCTTAGACATTTTAGTTTCCTGAATTAGAAGAATATCAGGTTTGTGATCTCTAACAAAATTGCGAAGAACATCCTACTTGTGGGGGCTATTGAGTCCCCTTATATTCCAGGACATAATCTTCATTATATACCAGGAGAGTTAAGACACTCTGGGATGGTTTTCTAAGATCCATCTGCTATATCCTAAAAACTATTCAACTCTCTTTTCTTTTTCGAAGACTTTTTGCCTCTTGAGTTTTTTGTTGCCCCACAATCTACCTTGCCTCTTGATCTGGTAGAAATGCCACTTGGGGTCTTCCCTTGTTTGTTTTTTCTAGGCTTCTTCTTTGATATATTCTCTTCTTTATCAGTCTCATCTTGACTGTCCGTCTCTCTGCTAGATTCCCAATCTTTTTCATTTGGTAGTCTTTGTTCCCAAGGTAATGTATCCATGTTACCGTTCTCTTGACAACACAAAACATTACTGGATAGGTTAGCTGAGTAATCCTATTTTTCAAGGGATTCTAAAACCCCAATAGCAGAGCTGGTCTCCAATAGGTGTTCCACACCCATAGGGGAGGGAATAATAGATAACAGGGGAAGAGGAGGGATATTCAAAACCAAGGATAGGCCCTCACTGGGGATATCCTCCAAACCTGGTATCTCTTCATTTCTATCAGATGGGACTATCATTTGGGAGAAGGAGATAGGATCCGATCTCCTTCTTCAGCTAGGGTGCCCTCAATAATACCTCTTTCCTTGGAAAAAGACTTTCGGTTATGAAGCTCAATAGGGAACTCACCTTTTTTCTCCAATACCACTTCAATCTCTGAGGACCATTTCTGATTGTTAGCTTCTATATTTTCCACCTCTTGCTCTTTATTCTCCCTCCTTTCTTCTCCAGAGTCATTCTTCTTTTTTTTCCATTCTTTTTTTCCCAGTTTTGCTGGCTTATCTTTCTCTAGAGCTACATTTAGAGGGCATTTTTTCGCCCAATGACTAGATTTCCTACACTTGAAGCAGGCAAATGGGATGGTTTCAAATTTGATATTCTGTTCTGAGGATCACAACTTAGACTGTATCTCTATCGATGAGGGTAAATCTGCTTCCCAAGGAACCCCCACACATATCCTCATGAAAACCAGTCTCTTTCTAGCAGCTGTCATTGTGTCAATCGAAAGGAGCTCACCAAAGGATCTCCCAATACCCAGGAAGATGTCTTCACTCTAGTATTCCAAGGGTAGGCCTGGAAGTCTAACCCAGACTGGAACATTTTCAAAGATCGAGTCCAATAGATCCAAGTGGGAGGACCACTTCTTTAGAGCCAACAACGATTTTCCTATCACCCAGGGACCTCCACCTCTTACAGCTGTAATATCCTCTTTGCAAGTAAATTCAAAAGCAAAAAATCCCTTTGGAAGATCAACAACTAAGACTTTCCCACTGCTTCTCCATTTATTTCTAACAAATTCCCTGACCACTTCAATATTTGGTCTAGGACCCATAAAATTTCCAACTAGGATTCATTCCATTAGAGCTATATTATGGTCTATAATCAGATCACGAATCGAAATAAAAAACTTACCTCTAGCAAGGGATGAGATATTTTGCACAGGAGGGAAGGATGACTTTCCATTAGGTTTTGCAGTTGCCTCCTAAACCGCCACTGGTCCCCACTCCCCCACTATCTTTCTCAATTTTTTCGATGGGAGAAGTAGCAAAGAAAGATGCCGGAATTTCCTTTCCCCCAGGGTCCACCTGTATTTTTTCACTGGACTCCACATCATCTCGATCATCCGTACCTTGCTTCTGAATCGGTTCCAACTCCTGATTCGACTGTCGATTTTCTAATCTTGCTTTGCTTCCAGATCTGATTCCATTGTTTTGAAATTCGAATTTAGTTTTCTCCTGCCCATGACCACTCCCGTCCATCATGATAAAGAGTTATGAATTAATTATGGTTAGAGTTAGGCTTAGGTTAGGATTCAATAATGGTTAGGTTCCAATTACAGTTAGTGTTAGGGTTAGGATTAAATTAGTGAAAGGTTTAGTGTTATATTCATGGTTGAATGAGGGTTAGGATTTAATTAGAATTCAGAGTTAGGGCTAGAGTTTAATTAGGGTTCTAAATTTTTCCATAGCCTTAACCCTAATTATATATTTAATTCTAATCCTAACCCTAATATTAACCATAACCCTGACCTTAACCCTAACCCCAATTCAAAATCTAATTCTTCCCTTACCCTAAATTTAACCCTAACCATATATCTAATTGTAACACTTACCATAATCCTAAGAATAATCCTAAGAATAATCCTAAGTATAATCCTAACCTTACCCTTAACCATAATTGTATTTTTATTTCTAACCCTAAACCTAATTCTTTCTCTATCCATAACCCTAGCTCTATTCCTAATATAAACCCTACCTCTGATTAAAATTCAACCCTAATTATATCTCTAACACTAGCCATAATCCAAACCCTAACCTTAATCTTAAGCCAAACCTTATCCCAAACCCTAACCTATTCTATTTATAATATTAACTCTAATACCAACTCTAATATTATCTCTAACAATAATCATAACCCTAATAGTAACATAAATCCTAACCCTAAACCTAACTCTAACTCTAACCCTAACCCTAATTTTAACCCTTATCTTATCACTAACCCTAGCTCAAATTATAACCCTAACCCTAACCCTTATTATATCTCTAACTGTAATCTTAACCCTACCCCTAATTCTATCTCTAACTCTATACTAACCCTAACCTAAATCTAACCCTAATTATATCTCTAACCCTAACCCTAACCCTAACCCTAATCCTAATCATATCCCTAACCCTAACCTTATCCCCAACCTTAATTCTAATCCTAACTCTAACCCTAATTCTATCTCTAACCATAACCTTAACCCTAATCCTAACATAAAACCTAACCTTAAGCCCAATTTTATCTCTAACCCTAATATTAACCTTGATCATAAACCTATCCCTAATCATAACTCTAATTTTAACCAAAAACCTATGCCTAATTCTATCTCTCATTGTAACCGTAATCGTAACCTTAATTTTATCTCTAACCCTAACCCTGACCCTAACCTTAACCAGAATCCTAACCCTGAATCTAACTCTAATGGTTACCCTTACCCTAAATCTAACCCTATCACCAACCCTAACTCTAATTTTAATCCTAACCCCAACCCTAACTCTAGTTGTTACCCTCACATTTACCCTAACCCTATCCCCAACCCTAACTCTAATTTTAAGCCAAAACCAAACCTTAATTTTATCTCTAACTATAACCCTTAACCTAATCCTAATTCTATTTGTACCCTAACCCTAACCCTAAACTTAACCCTAACCTAAATCTTACCCCAACTCTAATTCTTACCCTAACCATATACCAAACCCTAACTCTAATTTTAACACTAAACCTAATTCTAACTATAATTGTAACAATGAACCTAACCTTAATTTTATCTCTAACCCTAACCAGATGCTTAATACTAACCCTAACCTTAACTCCAACCCTTAATCTAATTCTTACCCCTACCCTAACCCTAAATCTATCACTAACCCTAATTCCAAATTCAACTCTAACCCTAACCCTAACCCCAACCCTTACTCTAGTTCTATCTCTAATGTTAATCATAACCTTAACCCTAAACCTAACCCTAGAACCCTAACCCTACCCATACCCCTAACTCTAAGTTTAACCCAAACCCCAATTGTAACTCTAATTCTTACCCTTTCCCTAACCCTAACCCTATCCCCGACCCTAACTCTAATTTTAACCCAAACCCAAACCCTAATTCTATCTCTAACTATAATCATACACCTAATCCTAATTCTATTCTTAGCCTAACCCTAACCCTAATCTTAACACTAACCCTAAATTTTACCTTAACTCTAATTCATACCCTTACCCTTACCTTGACCTTAACCATATCCCTAATCCTAACTCTAATTTTAACCCTAACCCTAATTCTATCTCGAATTGTAACCCTGACCCTAGCCCTAATTTTATCTCTAGCCCTAACCCTAACCCTAATCTTAGTCCTAAGTGTAACCTTAACCCTAACCCTAACCCCAACCCTTACTCTAATTCTTACCCTTACCCAAACCCTAACTCTATCCCCAACCCTAACCCTAACCATAACCCTAACTCTAACTCTAATTATATCTCTAACCTTAATCCTAACATTAACTCTAAACCTAAGCCTAACCCTAGGCCGAACAATTATCCTTACCCTAACCCTACCCCTACCCCTAACTCTAATTCTATCTCTAACGTTAACCCTAACCCTAAACCTAAGCATAATCATAATGCTAACCCTTACTATAATTCATTTAAAGTTGTGCATCATGTTGTGCCATACTAGCATATATAATAATAATAATAATAATAGTAATAATAATAATATAAATAAAATAAATCAAGAAATATACTTCTCAAAGCACCTACTTTTTTATCACTTTCTCACATAGAAGTGCAATAGGCACATCAAGAAGGATATCTCTTGACATTTCATATATATGCTACATTCTTTAATAGTAAAACTTTGTGTGTCCTACATTCTTATTCTCTCTATATGTTGACCTATTGACATGATAGGTCTACTTAATCATGTTGGAAGATCAAGTTATTTTTATCAAGGATACAAAGCATGAATTGACTATGAGAAGGAACATCTAGTTCATCATCTAACTCATTTTCTACACATTGCATTCTGAATGATAGGGATTGAACTAATTGTGCCTCAACATTTTAATTTTATCTTGTTGAAACATCATTCTTTTGAGTTGTTGGTATCTCCTTCTTTTCGACTACCCATTACTACATTGGAATCTTCCTTTCCATAGTCATCTTTTTCGTAACATTCTTTCTTGTGAATAATATCCTCTATCCCAATCCCTTTTACCAATTGTCATATCATTTTTTGTATACATCATAATGAAAATTATACATGATTCATTACTTTTATTGTTATACAATTTGTTGAATCTTCAAAATTATATAGATCTCATACTATTGAATCAATAAATGAATTATTTCTACTTGTTGTGCTCACTTTTGAAATCGGCCAGGGTTGACCAAATTACTATAATCTTGAGCTTCCCACGTTGGATACCATCATTGCGTACTAGTAGAAGCCTTTTATTTTTATTGCTAATACTTGGTCTACCTTCTTCTCTCCATAGTCAAGTCTACTAATTTGATTTTTTGTTTCTAGGTTTGAGTAAAATAGAGTCATCATTTTTATCTTTGAAGAGATAATAAATTTTCCTATACTAGATCATAAGAAAATAATTCCTTGTTTTCTATTTTTAAGGTCTTCAATATATATCTAAAATCCTTCAACTTGGAAATGACTAATTCATCCTTGAAAATAGTACCAATTTGTTTACATAATTTTACAAGATGACAACTTCAACAGACAAAAAAAAATAAACTATATACCACTAGAAAAAATAATAGATCCCTTTTAAATTTTCCCTAACAGTGATTATATTTTGTTGGTGACTAGAGTTTTAGGTCTGAAAATCCCTAAGGTTGGATATTATTGTAAGTGCTAGGGTGTCAACTTTGGGATGAAAGCCACATAACTAATGATTAGGCTAGGCAAGCACAAATAAATTTTTAAGGTGGGTAGAACCTCGTAAACCTGTTGTGTTATTATACATAGGGAAGATTCCCTTAGGTGCTGCAAAAGATATCACTACAAGAAACTAAGGTTTTCCCTAATGGAAACTATACCCAATACATAGTGTACCCTTATTTTGGTATTCATTTCATACCTATATGATAATTTGTAGTATTCAAGGTCAAGAACCTTATTAAACTAGATAATTTTCCATATGAAACATCTAAAATATTTAATTAAATAGCCCCTATTATTGTTCTACATATTTAGACATGGAAATTAGAACACACTAAATTAAAAAAAAACCTAAAAAGATGGTTAAATAAACTAGCTATGAGTGTGTTGAGATGATGGGGGAGTGGAACCAATAGTAGACTAGTGCCTATTTCTAGTTGGACAATAGAGTTGCTAAATTAATTCAAAATATGTAATAAATGAAATCAATGGTGATATCTTAATGAAGATAACACAAAAGATTGTCTTCCAAAATGTACATTTAAATTAGGTTCCACACATATATTTAGAAATACAACATATATTTTTAGAATATTAAATGAGTCTACTAATTAATCCATGAGAATACTCACATATTTTTATTATACTTTTGAAAGGATACCATGAAATGTTTTTTAAAGTATTTTATAGTAGTTTAGTTGGCCAAATAATTAGAAACACATCTAGAAATGCACAATATTCATAGGGAGACACTCAAGAAAGATGAAATATATCTTTAAAAATTCCCTTATCAAGGTTACAATTATTTATGAAGATTTTTGAATGAACCCAAACCATTTTAGTATCAAAATGTTATACCTAAAATTGGAAACTAAAAATCCTTTGTTGACTTCTCTTAATTTTTCTCCCCTTTTCTATCTATTATAAAATAGAACTGTAGCAGTGTATGTCATACTATATTCAAGTATCCTTGGAAAATATTTAGGGTCATTTTTTAGTAATATAGGTTACCCATTCTTTATAACAATAATGTAAACCACCATGAATGATGGCACACCACTCTCATGGCTCCTACTCTCCTCTGAATTTCAATTCCATTCCCTCCTACCTCTCCAACTCCTTTGCATGGATGTTGCCTATTTCTCTTGAGTGTGACCTGATCATTGATCTCTTTGTAGATGCTCAATCACTCAGTGTGAATGTGTCCTCTACCAGGTTGATTGTCCTACTATCTTTTAGTCCCCAATTATGGGTGCTTTGAAGGGCTCTCCTATTGAGGGCTCTCCTAGTTTACCTAAAGCTACCAAATCCTCTGTTGAGGCTATGTGGTCTGGTAATGTGGGAGTGGTCTTTGAGTGCCCTATTTTTTTTGTGTGTGTGTTGCTCCTATGATTTCTCTTTGATAGAAGGTCTCATATTGCATTGATTATTTCTCAAAGTTGGGTCTTATTTGCAGATTTTTCCACTTGTGGTATTCTCTTCTAGATTTGTACTTTTGGATGAGGGTAAGGTGGAAATTTACCCTTCTATGAAGGGTTTTCTATTGGCTTCTTTAACTCTTCTATGGATAGATAGACTATCTTGGATCATGGTGTGTGGGAATGGCTCTCATCCCCTATCCATAAGGCCTAGGGTTCATTCCTTTAACCCTTTGAATGAACCCATTGATTTTATGCCTATTTGAGTGAGATTTCTATATCCCCCCTCCTAGCTTTGGTGCCCCTCTTCGTATGAGGGTATAGGTAATACTCTAGGTTGGTTCTTGAAAGTGGAAATGCTTCCAAGAATTTTACTCACACCTCTTGTGCTTGAATTTTAGTGGAGGTTAACTTGTCTTAGGATTTACATGGTGAGGTAGTGCTTCAAGTTAATGGTTGGTCTTGGTGTCAGCTGGTTGATTATGAAGGTATCCATTTTTCTATAGGCACTATTTTTCTACTGGTCACTTGGCTCATGACTGTCCTCATGGCTCTCATCCTTTTTCATCCTCTACTTAGTGGAAGAATGCTCTTCGGGAACATTTAACTATGTACCATGATGTGACCTCTTCCTCTGATGGTGATGATTCTAGCCTCCTCCTTTTGCGTAGATGAATGATCCTATTGGTGATGGTGTTGTTTCCCTCGTGGCTTTTATTGCACTGATTCTTGACAAGGCTATTCGTACTACGATGTGTGATACCTCCCCTGAGACCCTTGTTGCTCCCATTTTAGAAAAAGGTTTTCTTATCTATGAATCTTCTTGATTTAGGATTGGATTTGGATGCTTCACCTGAACTATCTATTGTTCCACTTATTAGTTAATCTGAAGGGGATTCACCCTCTTCTGGTCTATATGTTTCAAATTTGGTTTTTTATTCTTTTTTTATAATTGTGCAATGCAAGAATAAATATATTTCTAATAAGGTCTCTATTTTGATTAACAAGCCCTTGGAGGCATAGTCATTGGGTTGTAGCTCTAGAGATTGATATGTTTCTATCTGGTTTTCTATTTATATTCCATCTTTTGTTGGTGGCTCTTTTCTTGCTATTGGTCTATTTGTTGTTGCTACTATTGTCTTGTTGTTTATGACTGGTTGTTGTGTTTTTCAAGTCTATTTTGTTGGACTATTTAGTTTTGTTGTACGCTTTGTACAAGATTAGGGCCTTTCCTTGCTTATATAATAAAAAACATAGGTCACACATGCACTCCTCATGAATTATTCCTTCAATATGTGCAAAATTACCTAGAGGTATGTTGAAATCCCTTTCCTCATGATGGCCAATATTATACAAATTAATGGTTTGCTTACATTTGAGTGTGTAGGGAAGAGAGTGTAAAATTTTCACTTAAATGTTTTCCAAGAGATGGGATGAGAATAGTTGAGGTTTGAAACCTAACCATCACATTAATTATACTATGGGAACCTTCATTTCTTATCTTTCTTGTGGATAAGACTAATTTTTTTGGTGTTATTCTTTCTTTTGAAGCAGGCCTCATCATGGTAAGCATTGTTCAAATGGGATTCACAAGGAGAAGAAAATTGTTAAGAAGGGTTTGGATGAGAATTTCGTTGATCTCATGCCTTATGTCATACACTGTGCTCTAGATATTCACTCTCTTGGACCAATGAAAACTAGATAATTGTTGGCTCTAGAACCATAATTACAAGTCTACTTGAAATAAGGTGGTGGGTAAGATTCAGTTTTCCCTAAAACAATTTAGCTTTAAGCCACCTTAAGCAGTCGATTCTAATGTTGTTATTAGGCGGTATACTCTATCTATCTCATCCATACCCTTGCTGATGGGGGTTGCTAGTTTGTTGTTTCAAAAAGATTGATCCCTTTCAAAATCCCTCATTCATAACCAAGTAGAAAACATTTAAACAATAAAAAAATAAATTAAAAAAATTATCTTATAATAACCTTTTCTATCATCGATGAAATCGGGAAATCTCTTACAGCTCACTAAAACACAACCATTGGAAAACCTAACGAGCCTAATTTATTGATTTAACACCTTATTTGTCACTGTGACCACAGCCATGACAAATCGTTACATTTACCATATCCTTAAAAACCTGACCATTATATATGCCGACAATGGCTATACATATATCTTTCTGACATCCTATAACTCAAAATCTCCTCGATTGCGGGGATGAAAATTTCTATAATTGCATATTGTATTTCTTGAAGAGTTTCCATTTGTGTAAATCAACACTGACTGTTTAAAAGGAATAATTTGTATTGTACTATTTTTTCACCAGTAGAAGCTATCATTCGAGTATTGTATTGCTGGGGTTAGAGCAATATCGCTGGAGGTCTTCTGAAGGAGATGGTTAGTTGGTAAGATGTTTCATATAGTTTTAAGAAAGAATATTTTACGTCCTTCCCACCTCACTGCAACACTAGTATTTAGGGTTTGTGGAAATTTTTGTTTAGGCACGAGTTTTCCCTTGTCCACTTGAGCTCTGCACTTTTGCTCACACTTTTGAGCGTTCCTCTATTGCATTGAGCAACGATTTTAAAATGTTGATGTAGCAATTTAGGATAACAACATTTTTTGGTTTCAAAATCTAATGAAAATAATTTTAGCTTGTTCTTTCTATGTGTTTTTCTATTGATTGGTGGAGGATTTAAAGGACTCAAATTTATATAATGTTGTTCTCATATTTAAGTATTATGGGTTTCAGGAGGATGCTAGCAATTGCATTTGTTTGAAATTTTATAATGTCTTATAAAAAAATCAACTTTGTTCATATCATATCATTATTATAGTCCATGAGGACTCATATGTTTGAGGCATTCTGTTAAACAGTTCATGTGCCATGTGTATGCTTCCACCTGTGCCATGTGTATGCTTCCACATTTTGCATACATGTCTACCAGTGTAGTTGCAACTATAAAATCTAACAAAAAAACCCCCTTCAATAATTCTTTGATGGATATCCACAACCTATTCCAAAGCTCCCATTTCAGAGTAGCAAAGAGGATGCTGGGAAAGGTTATGGAATTTGGCTTTAGCTTGCCAATTGGATTTTCTTAAAAAAATTCTAAAGCCTTATCAATTTATCAATAAATACATTTTGTTCATATCTTACAATCATTGCATTCTATGATAGTCTATGTTTTCATAGTTTGCATACATTGCACCTATTTCTTTGTTTTAAAAAGGAAATGATACTTAGCTCTATTATTGAAGAATGAATTTCAATCTGAAATGGTGTTGAAATTTGTGTTTCAAGATTAGAGAATGGTTGTTAGATAATATTGTAGGATAAGAAAAAAAAATTATAAATTTTTCTTGAGTTAGGATGGCTTTGTCAATTAAGTATAGATCTATGATTGTGGACATGTTATTTTGTAGAAAACACATGCTATGATGCTATCTAACTTGTTCCCTCAATGCAATTTGGTATACCATTATCTAATTTATCCTCCTTATATTTGTGGGTAAATAATATTGAAAACTACCTTTAATAGGTTCTCATATAATATGATCATGAGAGCAGTTCTCTAAGATCAATTTTTTTGAGAATGAACAAGATCAAAAACAACAAATAAGCCTTAAAATAAAATAAAAATATTCCTTTTAAGAACCAATTTTTATTTTTTTTGTTATTTTGTCAATGCTTTATCACGAGGAGATGAGATGCTATGACTAGATACTAAATGAATGCCTTTGAATGCTAGCATATGACATCAAACTATGAAAATGTGTATTTAATCAATTTTAGGTGGGGAAAGTAAAGGAGGCTAGTCAACCAAATTTTAATTTTTAAATTTGGTTTCAAGTAGGATGAGTTCAAGATTGCAAGGACATCCTCATCACTATAAACCTATTTTAATGACAATTGATAATTATTAGTTATTCATTATTGTATATAAATGCATGATAATAAGATAAACAAACCAAATGTATTAGGTGCATACCCAAGGGAAACAATCACACCAATAATATTCTAATAAAGAAATGGTTATAGATAACCCAAAATAACCTGCAATCACACTCTTGAGGAACTTAGACAAGGTGATGCATAAGGCCTTCCCCTCCACTCGTATACCCCACACTATCTATAGAAAGTAGGGGGGGCTATGCCATTGACCCATTATATAGTAGTGTTGCATGGGGTTCAATAGAGATATACTAGAATAGACTAAGCTACACTAAACTATTAAAGACATAATATTTTTCATAGTTCATAATGTTACCTGAAATATTTATGGATTAGGTTATATAAAATGTTTCCTTCATTAAGATGAGATAGCAAGAGAAGATAAATTAAAGATTAATTTTAAAAATCTCATTCAACTAGAGATCAATACAATAATGATCTTTATGCTAATATATATAAAGATAGCCATATCCTAGTACAAATATAAGGAAATATACACTAAATTCTATTTCATCCCATGAATAAATAATTACAAGTTTTTGATCTCTACAAACCATTTTGGTATAATAACAACATTTAGGAAAGAATAAGAATAGAAGAAAGAAAAATAAAAATATTAAAAAATATGAAATCACTAAGTGACAATAGATATACTATAGGAATAACCTTATAAATGAAAATCCTAATCTCCAGCTTAGTCCAAAGAAAATGAACTACTTACCAACAATAATTTACAATATAATAAAATTATCATTATGCTTCATAAGAGACATACACTCTAAACCTAGATGAACTAAAAAAAAGTTAAAATTGAGTCCAAGTCTAAATCATTATGCCAACCTATACTTACCTCAATTTCTATTTGTTAAAAAGAGGATGATATATACAAAATTTGAAGTTTGTCAAATAGACATAAATTGAATGGGTTGAAGGGGGAATGAAATGTATATGATTAGTTGTGGGTGGATGCATGACCAAATAATGTGTAGTTAAAATTTAGTAGAAATTTTTATAAATTATTAAGAATGTAAGACATAGTAAAAATATAACTACAAAACATAATAACCTAATCCTTGGTAGGAAGAGTTACATTAGTTGAGTTCATAATAACCTAATCCTTAGTAGGAAGAGTTACATTAGTTGAGTTCACCATTATGCATATACTTCCAAAGAGCATAAGATTAGTAAAACCGTCATGATGCATTATTTTAGTTTCATTTATAGATGTACCACAAAGTAACTACTAAGTCTTCGCTTGTTTGGAATATCAATATAAAAGAATATTTTTCAAATGGTTGGCTTAACTAAGTTGATAGTATTCCCACAGTCCAATCAACCACAAATTTGCTTCAGTACAAACTTCATATATACATAATAGTTGCTACACCTTCAAGGCGTGTAGTGGCAACAACATTCGATAATGTAATTCTTAAAAATCTGCCAATGCTTCCTACCTATGATAAATTTATACACAAACTGCATCCACAACATCCGGTGTTGCATTTGTTTATTCTGGTTCATACTCAACTAAATAATGCCTTCGGACCTGCAATTTCATAGTATGGTAACATGAAATTAACATGGCAGATTATAGAGCGTTGCACATAGGAGGGAGAGGAGGTCCACATTTTATAAAACTTGGAGGTGGGTACAAGACTAATGCATCTCAGATAGTATTGGTCCATGTCAATTCCACTTTCCATTTACCATATCCTCGTACTTTGTGTACCCAAACAGTGATATGGGTTTCCCAGATATGAATCTATTACCAACCTGCACACAACAAAGAACTCAAACTATTAACCACTAAGATCGAGCTCAATATCTTTTGGATATGGATGAAGAACACTAGCTTAAAAATGATGAACATGCGATGTAACATGTTACAACATATATCTTTTCATTCCTTGCACGGTGCGAAAGGGGCGACAAACACCAAATTAGGATTCCACATTAGCACGAAGTACTTCATTTTGAAACCTGTAATTATGTGGGAGAAATATTGTATGTCTATTAATTGACGTTTGATATCAGCTGCAGTTTTTAACACTGGGAAGCCTCACCAATAGGCAAAAGATCTTAAACAAGGTATAAGCCCTACGCTATTCAAGACTGCATTGTATGTTAAGGTGTTGTGTGGTCAAGTATCATAAATCAAGTGTTTTTTTATTCAACTTAGACTTATCAACAATAATTTCATCCCAATATACAAACTAGCTTGTTTTCTACCTACTTAGATTAACAAGCTTTCTTGCAAGCAAATCAGGACCACAACAGAGAATTCAAATACAAGATTTGACAAAAGATCCAGCTGAATGAAAACCCAATCCATACTCCCTAAATAGGGAGGGTATGTTTGGGAAAGCTATCAATCAACTGGAGATATGATTTAAAGTGTCAAAACTTTTGATTGTCGCTGCGCCAGAGATTGATTTTGGGAAATGCTGCATGATTAGAGAAGATGTTCCTTCTACGTTCATATGTAATATTCAATGAATTGAAGCATATTTACAAAGGAAATCTTTTATCTCATCAAGATACAAAACCAACCAATTGAAATCATAGAAATAGTAATCTTGCCAAAATCTGAATGGCATTTACATGAGTAATATATCATTTTTTTTCAATAGATTGTCATATTTACTAGAACTAGACATAAACCTGAATATTAAATATTCACTCTGTTTGTATGGACTTGGAAATTCACCGGGGTATACTATACATGTTCCTATATACAAATTGCAAACTTTGGTGTAAAGATAGAATAGAGTCCCAAGCATCTTGATTTCAAAATTTGCAGACAAGGATTTTACATTAATACTGATATGTTGTTTTTATTACAAAGTTTGTATATAGATTCTCAGAGTAATATTGCCGTGTAAATGTCATGACAGGTTAGGTTAAGACAGGAGGGTGCTATGTGAATCAAGCTTGCATCCAACAAGCACCTTTGTACGCAGTAGTAATGTAACATCAGTTTACAGCTTGTGCCAAAATAACAAAGAGAAAGGTCGGGCAAGTAATGTAATTTTTATTATTCATTATTTTCAAAGTTAAAAGATTAATAGTAGTTATTCTTAACTTTCAAAATAAAATAATTTTTTTACAAGTTACTTTTAATAAATAATCAAGGATATCTCTTGGCAATATTTCACCTCTTTGATACAGGTGAATGCTACTTATTCTCTATGTTATAGCAGTAACTCTAAGATTTGATTGTTGGCACCATCTAATGAACACCTATTAATTTCTTTCAAGATCTTAGAATTTGAGACTTGGATCATCTATAGCCCATAGCTTACTGTAATTCTAACTTCAATTGACTCAACCTAGTGAGCATTTTAAGGTGGATGGAGCGTTGAAGGAGTCAACTATAGGTAGAGTGTTACAAAACCCTGCAAAAACATTTTCACATGAGCTAGAACTATCCAACACATGTTTTGAGGTTGACCTAGTTGTTTACCTTGTATAGTCACCATATGGATGTATATAGCTGGAAGAGGTAATGGTAGTTATTGAATGTAATGAGCCCAGCTCAGAATGCTGTAATAAACAATACTAATCATAGACTTAAAGTAAACAAATTCTGGAAATGCACTCGCTGAGGAAATAACACTGATAACAATAAATGCAGTTAAAAGAGATCAAATGCCTACACTGTGATAAACTGAAATCTGACAGCCCCTTAAGTCACATAGGATTGCAAACTAGTTTAGGAGACTCGGCGCATAAGAACATTACCAGTATCAATCACAGTTCAACCACTCACAGAATTTAGAATCGGCAATTGTCTTATCGTTTAATGACCACAGTGCAGACGGAATTAAAAAATACAGTAGGAATCGAAATCTGGAAATACACGAAAATAGTGATATGCCAATCTGGGACAACTCGCATACATATCAGTAATATGGGCGAACAGATGCAATATTCGCAGACCAGACACCCTTCAATTCCCGACCCCTGGATGTTGAGATTCCGTGGAACTATGCTTGAGCGGCTGAGATGGGAGCTGTCTTCTTGTTGGTTCCACCATGCTGCCCAGGGGCGGCAGTAGACCCCCATGAATAGAAGTCAGGTAGGCGACTTCCTCTGTATGTATCTGATACTTCAAATTGCAGAGCTCCTAATAATCGTGCTCATGAGATGTCTCCAGTTCGCACAGAATTTCGCTCCTTGGTCGTGCCTGAGGGATGGTAAAGTTGGCTTGTGGCCAGAGGGATAGCTCGGCCACCAAGGAAGAAATCGACTCCCTCTCAGTACCTGCGTGGAGATGTAAATACTCAGCAATGGCGGAAAGACTAATTTTCAAAGACGAATTCACAGGATTGGGGTAACGTCCAATACCTGTGTGAAATCGGCCAGGGGCTACGTCCTAGCAGATTTGCATGGATGCTTGCAACCAAATTCCTCAAGCTCTACTAAGAAAAATAGACTAGTTTAAATAAGCGATCATTACCTTCCTCAAATGAGGTTGGCCAGCAAGGAAACCCCCTTCCCAAGGGGGTCGGCCACCAGCAGAATATAAATTTAATTATATAATATTATATTAGTGGTGTTAAAAAACACCTTTTCCGGCTCTCATCTCCTTTAGGAATCATCTTAAGAGTTGGTGACATAAGAGTTGGTGACATGACATTGAAGGTCAAGGACCAAGGACATGATATCCCTCCTCCTAGTACATCAGTAGGCTTGTGAGAGGTGATCCATGGAAGAGAGAAAGTAAAATAGAACATCATTAAATGTTTAACTAGCGAACTAAGTTTATCTCATTCATTTTTTTTAGTTCATGTCATGGATTATATCATAAGATTTAAAATTTCTCACTAAGTTAAATAGTTCAAGAGACTTCAAGTGAAAAAATATCAAAATCCACTTAATTTATTTGATCATAAAGTGCACATCGCACTAAACTTCTTGTAGGTGCCCAAAAACTCACTTTAAAATTAGCAAACATGCGGAAAAGGAGAGGTTGTGTTGTTGTAATCAACTCACACAACTTCTACAGAGGTTTAAACACATGGTGCAATCCAAATAACAAGTTTAAGAGGCGTAAAATAAGTTGCAGAGGCATAAACTAAGTTGTTGTAAAAAACAGACTATTGCTATGGGTACCCACAATGATGTCTATAGGTGATTGTTCAGAACTTCAGCAACATAAAAAACTCAATACTTGCACATAGCATTTGATACTTCCAGAACATCAAACTCATAACCCATATAACTCATAGACACATGCACAAAGATGACAACTATGAAGAAGAAAATCTTATATTAACTTTAAAGATCAATTTTTTACACACTTTACATGCATTTGTATAAATATCTACAAAATAAAGCTACCTCTATCATTCCTCTTTGTCCACTTGTTGTTGGTTACGATCCTCTATGGCCACTAACAAAACATTCTTTTGTTGTCTTCCAATATTCTTTGTTTTCCTCTTTTATTCCTCTTGTTTTTGATGTTCTAACTCTCCTTTTTTTTTCTCTATCTACCTTTCTTACTTTTGTTGTTTAGTTCTTCCCTTCCAACTATACAAAATATGGAAGCTTCCTCTAAAAAAACTTCAAAAATTCTACCTAAATTTTTTGCAACGTTCAAAAACCTACATAAATGCCCCCAACTACCTCTTTAGAGTTCAAAAACTCCCCTCATTTTGCCCTCTTTCATTTATGTTATTGTTGCTCATTAAATGAGCACACAGGAAGGTAGTTGTTGACTTTAGAACAAAAAAAATTAAATTAAATTTTAAACTCATATTGGTTCCCTCATGTGGCATTAATTAGAGAAAATAAAACAATATTTAAAGAAAAATGATGCCCTTGCATCAAACTACCAGGCTAGAAATTTTGTGAGCCCCTGCTCATAGTGTAAAGCTCTCTATTGTTGTAGGTTAAATGTCTAATTTTTGTGGGTCAACAACTTTGTCATCTTTCATTAATTGGAATGATTCCATCTTTACTGGGATTATCCATGTTGCATCTTCCACTAGTCTACTCTTCCATTTTACTAAATACTCATTGTATTCATTTCTCCTTGTCTTCCTAATCACTCTTGAACCCAAAATGACTTCAATTTCCTCTTGTGCTTTCTTAGGGAGTTGCTCCTTCCATTTTTCTAGTAATGTTTCTTCTTCTTGCTGTTGTGATGTCTCTCCCTCATGGTAAGTATATAATTCAAAAGTATTAAAAATTGGAGATATTTCCAAACCTTTAGGTAGCTCCAATTCATAGGCATTCGATGAAAACTTCTTGATGATCTTACATGGTCCAATTTTATTCTACTTGAGTTTGTTGTAGGCATGGATGGGAAATCTTTCCTTTCATAGATGTGCCAATACCATATCTCCAAATTCAAAATTATTTTCTCTTCTCTTCAAATCAGCCTTCTCTTTATATTGTTGGCTACTCCATCTAAGTTTTTCCCTCACTTGTTGATGTAAATCATGCATATATTTGGAAAAATCTTCTCCTTCAACACTTCTCTTATATCCCTCAGTATTTACAAGCTCCCTTAATTTTGAAATACCTTAGGGCTGTAATCATATACAATTTGAAATGGAGTCTTACCCACACTTTTGTTGACTAAGTCATTGTATGCAAATTCGGCTTGAGGAAATACTAAATCCCATTGCTTAGGCTTGTCACCCACTAAACATCTTAGCAAATTTCCTAAGCTATGGTTAAAAACTTCAATCTATCCATCCATTTGAGGATGATGTGCAAAACTAAACTTTAGATCAACCTCTAATTTCTTCCAAAGTGTCCTCCAAAATTGTCCTACAAACTTGGTATCATGATTTGAAACTATAATTTTTAGCAAACCATGTAATCTAACAACTTCCGTAAAGAAAAAAATAGCTACATGTGTTTCAACATCCATCTTTTGGATGCTATAAAGTGAGCCATTTTGGAAAATCTATCATCAACTACAAAAATGGAATCCTTACCTCATTGTGTTCTTGGTAGTCCAAGCACAAAATCTATTCTCACATTTTCCCACAACTTATTTGGTATGGGTAATGTCTGATATAGGCCTGCATTTTGACTCCCTCCTTTGGCATATTGACAAACTTGACATCCTTGCACAAATTTTATGATTTCTTCCCTCATTTTTGGCAAAAAATATATTTCATTAAGTTGTGCCATTTTTTTATTAGCTCCAAAATGTCTAGCTAAACCACCACAATTTTTTTCTCTTATCAAATTGTGCCTCATTGATTCTTTTGGTATGCAAAGTTATCCTTTGAACAACAGTCCATCTTGTATAAAATAACCCATACAAGGTGTCCTATCAACACTAATAGGCTCCATACATGTTTTCCATGTATCTTTAAAGTCCAAATAATCCTTATACAACTCTTTTATAACATCAAATCCAACCTCTTTAACTCTCATTTGAGCCAACAATGCAACCCTCCTATTTAATACAACATCTATTATCCTAATTTGGTGATATCCACTCTTTAAATCAATCTTTGTAAAATATCTAGCCTTTCCCAAATAATCCATGAGATCATCCATTCTTGGTAAAGGAAAATGATACCTTATTGTTATTTTGTTGATGGCTCTTGATTCCATGCACATTCTCTATTCACAATCCTTCTTTGGTGCTAACATAGCTAGTAGTGCACATGGGCTAAGGATTTCTCCAATCAGTCCTCTTTTCAGTAGTTGTCGTAGTTTCTTGTTCACCCCTTCATCTTCTGTAGGTGTCAACCTATAGGCTACCTTTTTGGGTAATCTTTACCCTAGAATCAAATCAATATGATGTCTGATGATCCTCATAGGTGGTAATCCTTTTGAAAAATCCTTGGACACAATTTCATGAAACTCTTCAAGCAACTCCTTTAATTCTAAAGGAATTTCACCACTTTCCTTTGCAACATCTACTTGTAGCTCCTTGGAAACTATTCCAAAACATAGTTTTTATTTTTTAGTCTCTTTCAAAAATTATTTTCTTGTCACTAGAAACATTCTTGCACTACATTCCACCTCTTCTTCCTTGGTTGCCAATGGTGTGAGAGTTTGTTTTCTTCCTTTTTTCTCCAATGTATAAGTGTTTACTCTTCCATTATGGATTTCATTCCTATCAAACTATCATGGCCTCCCTAAGAGTAGATGGCATACATCCATGTGCATGATATCACACCACACCTCATTTTCATAAGTGTATATTTGAAAATTCATAAAACATTGTCGATCAACCAAGACTTGGTGCCTTTCTTGCAACCATGAGACCTTGTAAGGGGTTTAGTGAGCTATCCTTTTTAACCCCAACTTATCAACCATTTTAACTAAAACTAAATTATCAGTGTTGTCACTATCTATTATGGTTTTGCAACATTTTCCACCAGCTTTACATAGTGTTCTAAATAAATTTTTCCTTTACATAGGTTCATCTTCTTTTTTGGCTGGCTTTAATAATGTCCTCTTCAACATAAGTGCTTCTCATCTCTCAGGTTCATCTATTTGACTAATAAACCCTATAAATTTATTATCACCCTTTGCTACATGAGCACTTGTTGCCTCTGTTCTCTTTGATCCTTTTGGTCTGCATTGTGGGCATTCATAAAATGTATGCTCTGGCTGTCCATAGTTAGAACATTTTCCTTGGAATCCTCTACTGTGGCCTCTTCCATATCCACATCTACCTCTCATTGGGTATGATCTTAATCTTTTTTCATCCTTCTCCTTTTGACTTTTTGATAGGTTGGTCTCCTTACCATGGCTGTAGTTTTCCTATTGTTGTACTTTACCTTTGTTGAATTCACTTTCTTTTGTTTGTTCCTTGCTTTCTTTCCAATTTCTCTTTAGCCTTTAGTGCATATTGATATGCATCTTCCACATTTTGTAACCTTATCATACTTAGTTCATCTTGAATATTCAACCTGTATCCATTAGCATATCTTGCTACTTTTTCATGGTCCAATTAATTATGACCAAATCTAATGGAAACTTTATAAAAATCCTCGGTATAGGCCTTCACACTCAACTCTTTGTTTTAAATTTTGTAACTTCTTGAGAAGCTCAAGTTGATAATCATTAGGAAGAAATTTAGTCTTCATTTTTCTTACCATTTTATCCCATCAAGTGATCTTCTCTCTACCATTTTTCCTTCTCTTAACCTACACCTTTTTCCACTAGAGTGATGCATGAAATTTCAACCTCATTTGAGAAACCTTCACTCTTTTGGGGTCCTCTACTTCATCATACTCAAAATATTCCTCCATCCCTGTTATCTATTCAATTAATTCATTTGGTTCTAAAATTCCTAAGAAACTTGGTAACTCTATGCTTGTTCCTTTACCAATGTTGGAAATAGCTCTTATAAGTCTTCTTTCACAAGTGCATTCATATCTCCATCTACATTATCACCTTCTTGTCCAACCATCTCTGCTCCTCCTTCATCATCTTTATTGTCACTTTCTTCATGTGCTTTGCCTCTTCTCATTCCACCTTCTATTGCATTCATTATTTCATGCATTCCCCTTAGGGTTTCCAACACCTCATCTATTCTTCTTGTTTCTTCTACATCTACAAATTCTTCCATCCTTCTCCTTGGTGGCATCCTACTGCTCTAACTCACCTTCTTATTGCAGTCTCTTATATGCAATACCCCTCGTAGGGAAAAACTTATAGTTCACACTCAAAAGGCTTTACTCTAACCCCAATCTCAGGCCACTATCCTTCTTCCTAGAGTTGTAGTTGTGCTCTGATACCACACTAATGACACCAATCCCCTTGTAGGCTCCCAAATACTCACTTTAAAACAATCAAACAAGTAGAAAAGGAGAGGTTGTGTTGCTATAAGCAAGTCACACAACCTCTATAGAGGTTTAGACATGTGATCAAAACCAAATAACAAGTTTAAGAGGCATAAAATAAGTTGTAGAGGCACAAGCTAGGTTGCTATCAAAAATAGACTATTGCCATGGGTACTCGCAGTAGTGGTTGTAGGTGATTGTTTACAATTTAAGCAACATAAAAAAATTGAAACTTGCACACAATATTTGATACTTCTAGAACAAGAAAATCATAACCCATATAACTCATAGACACATGCACAAAGATAACAACTATGAAGAAGAAAATCTTATATTAACTTTAAAGTTCAATTTTTTACACACTGTACATGTAGTTGTATAAATATTTGTAGAATAGAGATCCCTCTTTTATTTATATTTTTTCTCTTTTTGGTGGTTACAATCCTCTATGGCCATTGACAAAACATTCTTTTGTTGTCTTCTAATATTCTCTATTTTCCTCTTTTATTCCCTATGTTTTTGTTGTTCCGACTCTCCCTTTTCTTTGTCTATCTGCCTTCCTTACTTTTGTTGTTCTTTTCTTCCCTTCCAATTGTCCAAAATTTTAAAGCTTCCTCCAAAAAAAATCCATAAATCTTTCCTAAATCTGCTGCAACATTGAAAAACCTACATAAATTCCCCCAACTACCAAGCTTTAGAGTTCAAAAAATTTTGCTCATTTTTCCCTCTTTCATTTATGTTATTGCTGCTCATTAAATGAGCACAAGAGATGGTAGTTGCTGCCTTTAGAACAAAAAAAAATTAAAATTAAAATTTTAAACTCCTATTGCTTCCCTCATGTGTCATTAGCTGGAGAAAATTAAAAAAAAAATTAAAGCAAAATGATGTCACTGCATCACTGTGATATGTTCACATCACAATAAATTATTAAAATTGAATTGTTTAACTTTGATTTATTTTGTTTCTAGATATTATATTTCACATTATACCCTTTAAAAACCATCCAAAGATTAGAGTTGATTACAATATCTACTTTTTGTACTCTTTATTCAAGCTCATCATATGCACTAAAGGTAATATGAAGAGTTCATGAGAAATGTTGCTGATTAAATAGACATTACTAGACCTTGTAGGTAGAATTGGCGTAAATATTTGGGTGAACTAAACCCATATAAGTAGCTAAAATCACCAAGAACCATATAGAGGAAAGGAGAATCATGCAAATTACTATTTAAGGTGAAATATGCTTCAATAAATCTTCCTATAATCACTTACCTAACTTATAAAATCAATTGCAGCTCACCTCAGCCCTAAATTCTTCTATTGACACCTTCCCTTTATACTTTTCTTACAAAAAAGGCCCTAAAATGTATATTTTTGGAGGTCATGGGTGTTTAAAGTCTACCTCGCATGCCAGTTTACCTCGTGACCTAGATTTTATCCTCTAAAATGATAGGGAGGTTGGATGAATCAATCACTGATTCATGCTCTAGGTCTTGCTTGGAAGACCTCTAGGGTGTCTCACTCCACCACTTGCAACCTATAGGACTCCTTCCTTCTTTGGATCCCCTGGTTCTCCTTGCCAACCCAACTACCAACAAAGTTCTCCCTTCCAAGTCAAAACTTGGTGCAATCTTATAGCACTAGCCTTAGCCCTTAATCCACCCTATAGGCTACTAACCTCCAATTTCTTGACATGACTTTACATAGGTGTGGAGGTGATTCTAATGCCTTCAATCCATCCCACTAAGGGTATTAGGGGTCCACTTAGCTCCATTTGCAGGTCGCTTTCACCAAACCCCTCTATTTGGCCTAGAAGGCTACTAGCCCTATTAGCCCTATTAGGTCTCCTTCTTCGAGAAATCAATGTTTTTCCCTAAGTATTTCCAAAGAACACCCCAACATTTTCTTGGGATTCCTGGTTCATATGCCCACCTCTCAAGGATTTTTGGGGTCTTGGGTCTCAACTTGACCGTACAAAGCCCTAACCTGAAAATGAACAAAACTAGGCCTTTTAAGCCCTTTCCTAGTTTCTCTGCAACTTGCCAAACTTTTCCCTCACCAATTGGATTGATAGAGTTTCTTTCTCCTCATATCTTGGTAGGATGAGGATACCTTCCCTCTCCAAAAGGTAGTTTGTCATAAAATTAACACCCCTGCAAATCAAGTGGTCTACACCTCTACACTATGGTCTTTCCTAGCTGGACTCTTCTCTAGCTCACCTAGGACAAGACTTCCATAGTAGCTCCTGTGCTTTCAAAGGCCCTATCTCCTACTATATGTACATCCATGGAGTCTAGTCACTAATCCCAAAGGGTCGTACAATTTGTATGGTGGGAAAGTGAACTAACACTCCATTCTTCACAAACTGCCCAGTTCAGACCAACAACAGTATAGAAAGCAAACTATTTATAAGCAATGCTTGAAACTAAACAAACAAACTAACTAATGCCACACAATATTCTTAGAGCTATTGTACAACATTATGAATAATTACAATGCTGAAACTACTCCATTAAAGCATTACAGTAAACCAAAAACCAGAAATTACACACACAATCACAATTACTTTCTCTTGAATTCAAAAAATTAAACTATATCAAATACTTCCAACCTAACTCCAATGTCGAGGCATCCCATAAATAGGGTCACAAAATCAGTTATCCTCTCCCTTGGGCTCTTCTTGGTCGCTTGTAGCTCCAATTGAGCAACATTTCAAAAAATTTCAAAAGTCCTACAAGTCCTAAACCTCATTTTTAGCTAAAACCCTATGACACCTATCCTATGGTCAACATTACCTTCATCTGATCAAATCACAACAAAAATTCCACTAAGGCACACACACAAATGAACTAAATTAGATTGCTTAGTTGTGCTAGACAAAGTTGTCCTAGACAACCTTCTAAACAACCTATGGCAACCTATGGGTGCTCCTGCACCATTCTCCCCCGAATTTGGGATGAGATCAGAGACAGATCAATCTCATACTTCTTGAAATGAGATTCTTCCACCCATGTAGCCTTAGATTTTGGCTTGTCTTTCCACTGTATGAGATGTTCCATGTACACCTTGTGCCGAGTAGACTTCTTCACTGTGGATTCCAAGATCCTCTTTGCTTGCAGCTTGTCCTTAGGAGGTAGGAATACAATACTCACATCCTCCAAGACATTTGTACTGGTCAAATTCATATCAGTCACTGGACCTTTATACTTGATCAAGTCAGCCACATTAAACACTGGTGAAATACTTAAGTCTGTAGGAAGCTCCACCTTGTAAGCATTCTTTCTATACTTAGCTAACACTTTACATGGTCCCACTCTCTTCATCTGCAATCTAGATTTTTTGAGATGGACCATGACATAGTCACCTATAGTGAATTGGAGATCTTTCCTAGACATATCCACCTTAGTCTTCAACTTGTGAGTAGCCTCTATGATTGTCTTCTTCACTTGCTCCTGTATCTCCTTCATGGTTTGAGATAAATCCTTTTCATGGCCACTCCTATGCTCCATAGCTCCTAGATCTCTGAGCTCACACACACCTCTTGGGTGCATACCATATACTATCTGAAAAGGACTCCTACTGGTGGTCCTGTTCACACTGTCATTGTAGGCATATTCAGCTTGTGATATGACCAAGTCCCATGTCTGTCCATACTCCTTGGTTAGTCATCTTAGAAGGTTACCTAACAGTCTATTTATCACCTCATTTTTTCCATCTGTCTAAGGATGGTAAGTTGATCCAAAAGACAAGTTAGTACCTAGTCTGCTCCATAGAGTTTTCCAAAAATGACTCATAAACATCACATCTTTGTCTGATACAATGCTGAATGGAAATCCATGGATCCTCACAATCTCTTTGAAGAAGAGATGAGCAATATAAATAGCATCATGGGTGGTCTTGCAAGGAACAAAGTGACTCATTTTACTGAACTTGTCTACCACCACATAAACACTATCAAATCTTGTCTTAGTTTTAGGGAGTCCTACAACAAAGTCCATACTAATGCATTCCCATGGTCTATTGGGAATAGGTAGAGGTTGATACAAACCTGCATTGCTAGCTCCCCCCTTGGCTTTCATACAAACTACACATTTGTCCACATACCTTCTAACATCCCTTGGCAACTTGGGCCAATAATAGAACCTTTGCACTAATTCCATTGTCTTGTTGATACCAAAAGACCACTAAGACTACCATTGTGCTTCTCCTGGATGAGATTCTCTCTCATTGAACCTTTGAGAACACACAATTGATTCCCCTTGAACAAAAGTCCACTATGTAATGTATACTCTGAGAATTGACTGTGAAAGTGATTCTCAAAATTAGAACATACCTTAGATGCTTCAAAGAAGTCTTCATCTTCTCCATAGAGATCCTTGAAACTCTCTATCCCAATGCTTTTGAATTGAATCTCTTACACTGTCAGCAACCTCCTACTTAGTGCATCTGCCACCTTGTTCAACTATCCTTCTTGTGTTTGATAGTAAAAGTGAAGGCTTGGAGGTACTCCATCCATTTCAAGTGCCTATTGTTCAAATTTTCTTGTGTGTTGATGTAGCTAAGTGCCTAGTTATATGTAAACACTACAAAATCCTTAGGTAGGAGATAATGTCTCCACTTTCTAAGAGATTGCACTAGAGCATATAGTTCTAAGGCATAGGTAGAATACTTCTTTTTAGCTTCATTGAGATTTTCACTAAAGAAATCTATAGGCTTGCCTTCTTGGCTTAGTACTCCTCCTACTGCAATTCCACTGGCATCACATTCCACTATGAATAACTTATCAAAACTAGGTAACAAAAGGATGGGTTGAGTTGCCACTTCTTGTTTCAACTTCCCAAAACCCTTCTCTACTTCAAGAGTCCATTTAAACTTATTCGTTAGGCCACCCTTGATAGTATCAAGCACTGGTGCACAAATGCCACTAAAGTTTCTTATAAACTTTCTATAAAATTGAGCTAACCCATGAAAACTCCTTACCTTTATCCCAGTGGTTGGTGTAGGCCAATTTAGGATAGGTTCCACCTTCCTTGGGTCCATCTTCAATGATCCTTGGGATACTACAAACCCCAAATACACAAGCTCTTGTTTGAAGAACTCACACTTTTCTAGGTTGATGGCTAACCTCTCCTCCTGCAACCTTTTAAGTACCATCTCCACATGCTTCAAATGTTCCTCTTCTGTCTTACTAAAGATGAGTATATCATCTAGATACACTACCACAAATATCATTGTGAAATTCTTAAGCACTTTATTCATGAGCCTCATGAATGTGCTAGGGGCGTTTGAGAGGCCAAATGGCATAACTCTCCACTCATACAACCCATTAGTTGTCTTAAAAGTTGTCTTCCACTCATCCCCATCTTTGACTCTAATATGGTGGTATCCACTCTTGAGATCCAACTTAGTGAAGTACTTTTCTCCTCCAAGACAATCCATCAAATCCTCAATCCTAGGAATAGGGAACCTATATCTGATTGTAATCCTATTGATAGCCCTAGAGTCAGTGCAAAGTCTCCACTTACCACCTTTCTTGGTTGCTAAGACTACTGGTACTACACATGGACTGATGCTCTTCCTGATTAGTCCTTAGTCTAATAACTCTCGCACTTGCCTAGCCACTTCTAGGTTCTGATCTAGTGTAAGTTTATAAGCTTCTTTGTTTGGCAATGAAGCCCCTAGTATGAAGTCAATCGGATGACTGATAGCTCTCTTTGGAGGTAATGCTACTAGTGTCCCATCACTAACTATGTCCTGGAACTGCTCAAGTAACTTCCAAACTTCTTCTGGTATAACTGCCTTCTTAGTCTTATCTTCTTCGTTGGGTTGCACCATAATAACATATCCTTCACCTCCTTGTTGAAGAGTGTTGATAAAATCCTTGCCACTTCTTAACAAGACACTAGGGGTCTTTGATTGTACTTCTTCTTCATCTAACAATGACTATAACTTGAATGTTTTACCATCCTTCTTGAATGAGATGGTGTTTTCTTTTCCATCATAGATGGATCCTTTATCATATTGCCATGGCCTTCCCAATAGAAGATGGCATGCATCCATAGGCAACACATCACAAACCAATTTGTCTTTGTATCCTCCAATGGAGAATTCTACTGATGTCTGCTCATTCACAAGAATACTCTGCCCTTTTTTCAGCCATGTCACCTTGTAAGGATTAGTATGGGGCACCTTCTCCAACTTTAACTTCCTCATTGCTTCCTCTGAGATAATGTTATCAGTAGACCCGGAATCCACTATAACTTTGCACACCTTCCCAAGTATTTTGCATCTCACCCTTAATAAGGCTCTCCTTTGCTTTGGCTCTTCCTTGATTGGTTGTCGGATTAGAACCCTTATAAACATCAAGTTCTCCCCCATTTCTAACTCAATATGACTAACCTCTGGTGACTTGACACTCATGGTGTCTTCTTGAGCATATGCTACTCTCTTTTTTATGTTTGAAGAAGATGCTTTCTCCAGGCACCTATAAGCAGGATGTCCTACTTGACCACAGTTGTAACATTTCATGCTAGCAAAGTAAGAGTTTATTATTCATGTACCTCTTCCTCTGTTAGAACCTCCTTGAGATCCTCTACCTTTGCCATACCTCCTCTAGAAGTTGTTTCACTTCCTTGCTCTGTGAGTTTAGACTCTCCCCGATTTCTTTGCTCAGTCCCTCTACCTTGGTATCCACCTCTATGTCCTCTTTGATCTCTGCCTTTTCCTCTGCTCTTGGAAGCTTGATCTTGTTTCCTCTTACTTCTCTCTTCAATCTTTATAGCTAATTGATAGAATTGATGCATTGTTTTGGGACTTAGAAGAGTCATCTCCTCTTGTATGTTCCACTTCAAACTGTTAAGCTATCGAGCCACCTTAAGACTTTCATCCTCAGAAACATTAGACCTCATGCAAAGTTTTTGAAACTCCTCAGTATAGGAATTCACATCTTGGTTTCTTTGTCTCAAGCTGTGTCTTTTATTATGCAACTTAATTTCATAATCATCTAGCATGTATGCCTCTCTCACTTTTTCAACCATTCCCTTCCAAGTGGAAATAGGTTTCTTGCCTTCCTTTTCTCTATCTTTCTAAATGAACTTCCACCATGTCAAAGCAGAACCTCTCAATATTGATTTTTCCACCTTTACCTTCTATGCTTCAGTGACTCCATCACACTCAAAATGGTTTTCCATTCCCTCTATCCAATCCATAACTAGATTTGCTTCCAATTTCCCACTAAACAATGGTATGCCTTCAAGTACTTTCCCACTCATAGTCTTCAATGCCTTCAAGAAAGGCTCTTCTTGCAAAATAGGATCAAGTTCAGGGATCTTGTCTTCCTCAGCAACCTCTTCACTCTTGGGTACTCTTCCTTCCAATTTATCACTGACCTCATCGGTCTTGGTCTACACATTATTCATTGCTTTCTCAAGTTGGGCTATTCTTTCCCTCAATAGCCTATTGTCTTCTTCCCGATCTTCGAACTTCTTGGCCAATTCTATATTTGTCACCATGATTGTAGAACCACTAGAGTCAATCTCTAACATACAATATTCAATCCCAAATCTTTTGTTTCTCTGATACCAATCTGATAGGGAGGTTGGATGAATCAATCACTGATTCATGCTCTAGGTCTTGCTTGGAAGACCTCTAGGGTGTCTCACTCCACCACTTGCAACCTATAGGACCTCTTCCTTCTTAGGAGCCCTTGGTTCTCCTTGCCAACCCAACTACCAACAAAGTTCTCCCTTCCAAGTCAAACCTTGGTGCAATCTTATAGCACTAGCCTTAGCCCTTAATCCACCCTAAAGGCTACTAACCTCCAATTTCCTGAAATGAATTTAGAAAGGTGTGGAGGTGATTATAATTACTTCAATCCATCCTAATAAGGGTATTAGAGGTCCACCTAGCTCCATCTGTAGGTCGCTTTCGCCAAACCCCTCTATTTGGCCTAGAAGGCTACTAGCCCTATTAGCCCTATTAGGTCTCCTTCTTCGAGAAATCAGGGTTTTTCCCTAAGTCTTTCCAAAGAACACCACAACCTTTTCTTGGGATTCCTGGTTCATATGCCCACCTCTTGAGGATTTTTGGGGTCTTGGGTCTCAACTGAATGTACAAAGCCCTAACCTAAAAATGAGCAAAACTAGGCCTTTTAAGCCCTTTCCTGGTTTCTCTGCAACTTGCCAAGATTTTCCCTCACCAGTTGGATTGATAGAGTTTCTTTCTCCTCACCATGTCTTGGTAGGACTCATACCTTCCCTCTCCAAAAGGTATTTTGTCAAAAAATTAACACCCTTGCAAATCAAGTGCTCTACACTATGGTCTTTCCTAGTCAGACTCTTCTCTGGCTCGCCTAGGAGAAGACTTCCATAGTAGCTCTTGTGCTTTCAAAGGCCCTATCTTCTACTATATGTACATCCATGGAGTCTAGTCACTAATCCCAAAGGGTCATACAATTTGTACAATGGGAAAGTGAACTAACACTCCATTCTTCACAAACTACCTGGTTTAGACCAACAATAGTATAGAAAGAAAACTATTTACAAACAATGCTTAAAACTAAAAAAACAAACTAAATAATGCCACACAGTATTCTAAGAGCTACTGTCCAACATTATGCATGAATTACAATGCTGAAACTACTCCATTAAAGCATCACAGTAAACCAAAAATCAAAAATTACACACACAATCACAATTACTTTCTCTTGAATTCAAAAACTTAAACAATATCAAATACTTCCAACCTAACTCCAATGTCGAGGCATCCCATAAATAGGGTCACCAAATCAGTTATCCTCTCCCTTGGGCTCTTCTTGGTCGCTTGTAGCTCTAATTGAGCAATATTTCAAAAACTTTCAAAAGTCCTACAAGTCCTAAACCTCATTTTTAGCTAAAACCCTATGACACCTATCCTATGGTCAACATGACCTTCATCTAATCAAATCACAACAAAAATTCCACTAAGGCACACACACAAATGAACTAAATTAGATTGATTAGTTTTCCTAGACAACCTTCTAAACAACCTATGGCAACCTATGGGTGCTCTTGCACCATAAAAGAAGGGATGTTATACCCTCTTAATGAAGAATATGTCGTTCTCCTTTAATTTTTTTGTTTCCTACATACCAAGGCCATTCCCATTAAATATTAATTGTCTCCCTTGCTAGGTTTCTATTACAAATGCCACAACCTAGCTCCTTTTTTAGTCTTCCCTTCTCTTCTATTTATTTATATTTCTCTTTATTTTTTATTTTTTATTTTATTTTAAATTTTCTTATAATTCACTTTATAGTATGAGCATATATGAGGATGTGTGATATTTAACTATCCATCCTTCTAGATTGAAGTGATTGACTAATGATCAAAGACATTATTTCTAGTTGACAAATAAATTTAAAGTCGAGTGATCAATGTAGGGTCACTCGATCTCGTAGTTATAAGGTAGGTTTAATCGAGTTAAGAATTATTCTTAAGATAAGTTTCTATGAATTATTTTGTCATAGGTCCTTGAAAATTTCAAAATGATTCCACTTATCCTACAAACATATCACAAAAAACATCAGTACCTAGCTTGTTTGAAATGTAATATATATCAATATTATAAACTAACATGAGACTAATCAATTCATCTATTCCATTTATACTCTATTCTCAAGCAAAAGGATATCCATTCATTTTATATGATTATAAATAATGTATATTTATTATTAATTTATCCTCATCTATAACATATATTTTCTTAGGTTCAAGTACCCACTCCATAATGAATTCACACTTCTAGAAATAAGGTAAATGAAATTAAATAAACACACATCCATTCCATGTGACAACTTCTTACACTTGCCCTCTACTTGATAATATACTTATTTTTCATCCTAGTTGCAAGAAATAAGTGCATGCTCCTCTTCATCTAATTTCTAACCATTTCTTATATATTATCATCTCTAATTGTTTTAGTTTCTCAGAGTTAATTTATTCTTGATTGTGTGTATTTATTTAATTTTCATAAAAAGAGCATTTTACTCTCATTTTATTCAAAATTCATCTCAAGTATTTCAACTTTTTAGACTAGACGTTTTCTAAATGAAAACAAGAATAAGAAACTAAGTTAGGAGATTTATTATGCTTTAACCCTTTGTTTCAAACTTCATCTCATCTATTCCTACTCTCTAGACAACGTTTGCTAGGGGAAAACAAGACTAAAAGATTAAGGTGAGCAAACTAAAATATTTATTATGCTTACCTCCTATCTACATGGACTACAATTGGATAGCCACTATATCTCCAGTATGATGGACTCATCTTAATGTGGAGATATAATAGATATCAACTACCATATAACCTAGGGATTCTCTTCCATAACTTAAGAGTTTTCTTCTCCTCCTACTACTACCTCCTCGGTGAAAACCCAATATTTTTACGCTGAAGGCATGTTCCTATATGAACTTTCCAAGTTCATTTTCTCCTTCAACGGTTGAAACTTAATAAGAGGCCCTGGTTGACAGTGAAACAAATCTCAACCGTCCATCATTTTTCACCATTTTTCAACTGTTTTAGAGACATTATGTTAAATCTCGCCGTCTCTCGCATTGTTTGTTGTTCCACTCCAGTTGGGTGTTTTGATGTAAAGCCGATCAGATCGAATGGCTCATTTTTTCCTATCAAGAATCGCTAGGTCGGGAAATCTATTGTTTGTCGTGTTGTAGCCGCCGATGCCAAACGAGACGAAATTTTGATTCCGTCAGGGTTTGTTTTTATTGGTTATTAGTTCAAAAAATATTTATAATCCAAGTTTCATCATATTTCCCACCGAATTTTGAGACTTTTTGTCTGATTTTTTAGTTTTGAAGTTTAATCGGTCGGATTTCTTTTTTATGTGGTAAGTACCAATCCTCAAACATAATTATCAAAATATAAAATTTTAGCCATTACTTATGTATCCTTTAAAATTAAATAAATCAGTAAATGTAAATTGTAGTTGCTAGTCGGGGCTATAAATAGGTTTTGGGAAACAAATAACAGTAAAGTAATATGGTCGTATAATGTTTGAAAAATCTACTTCTACAATAATTAAATAGTGAGTTTTACGGCCTAGTGATTACCTACATTACATCCAACATTGAAGTGTAAACGGCGAGTTCTTGGAAGAGATATTCATTGTAACATCTTTTTTAAGGTAAAAGATAAAAAACTTAGCATATGAGTTTTTTCACAAGTAAATAATATTTCTTCCAACTCTTTTTTAGGGAATTTGTATAAATAAATAAATATATTTAGATTTTAAGTTTGAGGTAGATTCTAATAATGAGCACATTTAAGTTTTAAAATTATGACATCATTTACTCTATGTAGTTAAGTATAAATTAGCATAATTAATATATAATATTATAATGTATATTTTATATAATTATAAATAATATAATTATATATCTTTTATTCTACGTAGTTAAGTATAAATTAGCATAAATTACAGTCTAATAATGAGCACATCTAGATTTTAACATTACCACATAATTAATTATAACATAAATAATAAATATAATAGATTAATATAATCATGACATAAATAATACATATTTATATAATAATATAATAGTTAATACATAAAATTGACAAAATAAATATAATAATATTATTCTATAATTAAAAAATTAATAATAATATTAAAATTATTTTCTAAATGACCTATCAATTGATTTCATTTACTACACAAATGTGTGCAAAAAATAAACCAATTTTTTTCTTATTGATCTTCCACACCTCTTAGATGTATCCATTGCACAAGGTGCCATAGCTAATTCTACTTACACTTTCTCCGCAGGTTCACTCCTACTACCATCCCGTGGTGAGAAACCCTATAATTTTCTACTCGCATTTTCTCCATGCGTTCACTCGAGTCTCCTACTACCCCATCCCATGGTGAGAACCCGATATTTTTCTCCTCTCTCTTTCTCCGGACGATCACTCCTACTACCGTCCCACGGTAAGAACCCAATTTTTTCTACTCGAGGCGCGTTCACACTCCTCCACTCTCTGTCTAATGCGTAAAAACCGCTGACTGCGAGAATATAGGATTTGAATTTTCTTAACCTAGAATGAAGAGGAAGGAGCCATAAAAGCGGGAAAGATAACCGAAAAATACAGCTCTCCTAGTTCCCGATAATTTAGGATCTGTTTCTGTGCTTTTTTTGTTAGAAAAAAAAAAAGCTTTCGCTTTCATTTGAAATCTTCTGGGTTTTTTTGGAAGGGAGAAAGAGGATTCTATTATAATCTTCGTTACAGTTATTTTTCTTCATGGCAGATGCGTGAGATGTGTGAACCACAGGGAGAAAATACGATTAACGAAGAAAGGGAGGCAGACCCACTTATTTTTGGGTGGTTGAAAGACCAACCCATTGTAGATCTTAGCCATATGGAACTCACTAACAGTGGTTATGATCCAGGTGTTGTTTCCAAGAGTGGTGGCCAACAGGCTGGAGCTTGCAGTGAGAAGAAAAAAATGCCTCTGACATCGCCAGCTGATTCAAATTCAGGTAATCTGATCTTATTTTGTTAGAAATTGCAGTTTGTTAACCAGTTTGCTTGGATAGGCTGCTGAAGTTATTAGGGCAAGATTAGGGCATTTGAAAAGATAAAATTTCTGTTTTCTGTGGATAAGTAAATGAAAATAAGAGTTAATTTCATAGGATCCATAAATAATATATTGTTAACAAAATGCCCATAAGCCTGGATGGACATAATAACATAGCGATATAGGGTTTTATGGTAGTGCTAGGCGAACTTTTCAAGAAGTGATAAGACTTGAATGATTTATTGCAGGTTTTGGTTTTGGAAGGCAGATGAATACGCCGACAGTTATGGGCCAGCACGCCACCAATATGGAGACTAATAATAGTATCAACAACATCACGAACATAGACGGTTTGTTGGTTGCAGCGTCAGAAATGGAGAGAAACCAATATCTGAGCAGTGCAGGTGATTATAGTATTGAATCTAGCATTTCAAGCAAAAGAATGAAGAAAATCCAGGTGGAGGAATCAATATACCAGCCCCTGTTACCTTGGAAGCCTAGCATTGGTACTAGTCGTGTTTGTATGGAAAGCAATCTCTACGACCTTAACTGGAATTGGAATTGGAATGACAATCATAGGGTCCTAATTACCGATTTGACCCCAGTGAATGATAATGCTCCTCGCTTTCAAGGCAAGGCTGAGGAAGATCTGAACATTGTTGCAGATGTGAAATCTAATGAGAATTCTATGAGTTTTCTGGCTTTTAATCACTTTGCTCGAAATAATAGGGCTGTTAGGAAGAGAAGAAATGTGCCAAGGGTTCGGAAATACAGTGGTTCCACCTCAAGGCAATGTTTATTTGATAGCGTAAATCATGGTCTTGAAACTGCTCAGACTACTACTTCTCCACTTTTATTGGCATCAAATATAATGGACAGTAGTGTTGCCAGGAATGGTTCTGATGCTAATGGATTTCGCTCAGCTAAATCTTTCAAGAGGCGTAGAGGTCTTGATCTTTCTGCTATTGTTGAACTAGATCACAAGGACAAGGTTGGTAGCTGTTTCATTATTGTTTGTTCAATATCACATTTGAAAGTTCATTGTTTGTTGATTTTAGACATAGATGAAAAATGTTTATAACAGTAGAGATTCTGTTTGTTTGATTGATTTCTTTTTTCCACCATCAATATTTTTTAGAGCTGTTGCAGTATTATTTCTTGAAGTTGATTGTGTTTTTGTTTTCATCAATGTTTCAAATTACTCTTTTGATCATCAAGAAGGGTGATTCCAAACATCAATGAAAAACAAAAACACAATCAAATTCTAGAAACAATACTACTACAACAAGATGGATTGTAAAAACTTGATATCTTTAATTATTTAAAGTTATTTATGTTTAATCTTAAGTAATCTAGATCATTTGAAATAAGTTATCTTCAGAATATAAGCCCTCATCAGCTCAAAACTAAAAAATCCCACTCTTGAAGCAATGAAATGCCCTTACTTTGTGCATGCTGGATATCATAGCTCTTAGACATTAAATGTTATTGGTGCTAATGCAAATTCAATATGTATGAATTTTTTTTTTTTTATGAAAGACAGTAAATAGATTTTAAGTTTATAAACACAGTTTCAAATTAGTTCTCATCTTATTCATGGAATACATAATATGATCCAAAATGTATTGATATGGAGCTAAGAACTCTTGGTGTTGTCATAGTGAATCACAGAGCTCCAATTTAACAGTAAGAGTTTTTGAGTTCAATTGTACATATTTTACATCAACACAGTATTAAATTAGTTCTCATCTTAATGATGGATTACATAATGTGATCTCAAATTTATTGATGCATGAGATATAAACAATTGAATTCAAGAAGTCTTGGTGTTATCATCATGAATCAGAAAGGTGTAATTTAACACTAAAGAGTTTTTGAGTTCAATTGTATATATTTTTACATCAACAGAATTTCAAATTACTCTTCATCTTAATGATCGATAACATAATGTGATCCAAAACGTATTGATATAAACAATTCAATCTGAAAAATTCTTTCTGTTATCTTCCCGAATTGCACAGCTCCAATTTGTGGAAATTGTCCTAATTTTAGTTTATACACCATAGTGACTATTCTGACAGACCTTCTTTAATGATGGATAATATAATGCGATCCAAAATGTATTGATATAAACAATTCAATAAAAAGACTCTTCTTGTTATCTTGATGAATTACAGAGCTCGAATTTGTGAAAATTGTCCTAGTTTTAATTTATACACCATAATCACTATTCTAACAGACCTTCCTTAATGATGGATAATATAATGTGATCCAAAACATATTGATATAAACAATTCAATCCAAAAAAACTCTTACTGTTAACTTCATGAATTACAGAGGTCCAATTTGTGAAAACTGTCCTAGTTTTAATTTATATACCATACTCACTATTCTGACAGACCTTCTTAATGATGGATAATATAATATGATACAAAACTTATTGATATAAACAATTCAATCCAAAAAAACTCTTCCTGTTATCTTCATGAATTACAGAGCTTCATGAATTACAGAGCTCCAATTTGTGGAAATTTGTTTTGTCCTCTATTGGGTATATGGAAAACTTTGCCTTTAATCTACTAATTCAAGAAATTCAAATGGCTCAAGTCCAATGATTTTGAATAATATACTTGAAAGTAATCCCCAGTGTTAGCTCACTCAATTGTTTAGATTATATTGAGGGTATGCAAATAGTCAGTTTGTATCTTCTGTTAATTATGATGTATTTACAAGCATGCAATCTGCACTACAATGATATCAAAGATGCAGATTCAGACACCATAAGGACGGATGCTGTTTCTCACTTATCTAGTTGATTGCTGGCATACACAGATCAGGCAGATTGGTGCCTATTCTGTTCGCTGTTTCTGTTTGAAATATCCCTTTAAACTCTGCGAATTTACTAGTGGCTGTGTGTCTAATTCTTTCTAGTTAATATCCAGCCTGGGTCGATGATCAATGTC
Source organism: Sequoiadendron giganteum (assembly GCA_007115665.2). Classification (NCBI taxonomy): domain Eukaryota; kingdom Viridiplantae; phylum Streptophyta; class Pinopsida; order Cupressales; family Cupressaceae; genus Sequoiadendron; species Sequoiadendron giganteum. The sequence goes on from CM021100.1 coordinate 333,507,965, forward strand.
CTCTTTAGGAGCGATTTGATCTTACTGCTGTAAGTGAAAAAATATATGGACGTTGCCAACAATGTGTTAATACAGAGCAGGAAGTCATGAGTGAACATTTGAAACATGTGCATAATTTGGAAACTGTAGCTTACATCATGATAATTCTTATATTGGTTTTTCTTTACTGAATGCTTTATGGTTTCATAATTTCTTCGTTAGATGCAATTTTTTGGATTAAACATATATAGTTGAATCCAGAAAATTGCATTCAAATTTTATGAACTGTGAGAAAATCATTCTTATTAATTTTTTCATTGTTTATATTTTTTTCAGGAGCATGAATTCATGAATTTGAAGTTTCTTTTACAGAAGGAGTTACGAAACAGTGATGTAGGGTCTCTTGGAAGAATTGTACTTCCTAAGGTTAGTATAAAGTACTAAATTTTAAATTAGTGTATTGGTAAATTTTTCAATTTTTATATATTAGAAGTTAAATAATGAATGTAAATAATAAAAGTATTTTAATTTATTAGAAGGAAAAAATAATAATTATAAACAAAAATAATAATGTTCTGTAATGTTTTAAAAAATATTAATTTATTGAGAAAATTTCTCTAATTATTATCTGTAGAAAGAAGCAGAATCAAAGTTACCAACTTTAACAGCAAGGGAGGGAATCCAAATATGTATGGAGGATATGCATCTACAAAGAATGTGGAACTTCAAATACAGGTGAGATTTCAATCATTTAGTTTGAATTGATTTATGTATAAATATATTGAAACAAAATTGTAATTTTTTCTCATTATATTTCTAGAATATATAAGTTATATATGCCTATTTGACTTATTATAGGTTTTGGCCAAACAACAAGAGTCGGATGTATGTCATGGAAAATACAGGTTTTAAATTTTCATCCAACTTTTGATTATAATAATTAGAAGTATATTCTGATTCTTATATGTTTACTACAATTTATAAATCTTTTTGTATGTTTGAACACAATTTTTAATTTATAGGAGAGTTTGTGAAAGCACATTGTCTTCAACTTGGAGATTTTGTCATGTTCTACAAAGATGAGATCAACAATAAATATGTGAGTAAATATAATATATAATTTGTATTCATATAATTCTAGTTTAAGTTATATTTTAAATTATCTATTATCTATATATTTTGTCACAATTTATGATTAAAACAATATTCAACAAGGGATATGCTATGTCATATTGATGTTTGTATATTATATTTTTTTATGCAGATAATTAGAGCCAAGAAAAATCAAAGTCAATTAACACCTAGAAGTTCAATTGATAAGAGTGGTGTCTATGGATCTTCTACATTGTTGGATGATGGAAGCATTCACCAATCAGGGAGTGAAAAAGATAATGAAGTAAGTAGTAGATCACCTCCTCCAAATACAGAAAATATCTCTCCAGATAATATAAAGAAGAGTCTATCAATATTTCAAAATATAGAATCTGATATATTTTCGGGGAGAGATAATACAAAGAAGAGTCTAATAACAGCTCAAAATCTAGAGGATATATTTTCAAAGGAGTTGGATTATTACTTTCCACCTGATGTTGCAGAATACTCTCAATTGGAATCATTTCCTACTTCTGGATTTGATGAGCTGGTACCTTTAGAATTTTTTGTAGATTAGATGATGTAAATATTTTGTTTTGTTCGAAACAAATACGATGTTTTGATCATATTCACATTTTTGTAAATATTTATTCCTACAAGAATAGTTACTATCTACTATTTTACTAATATAATTTGAAATGACATTGCATTTTTCAATCGAATGATTCATTAGAAAATTTAAATTTTAAAATTTTAGAATAAACAATCCAATAGATACATTTTTTTATGAGAGTATTTGAAATATTTAGATTCCAATAAAAACATGTTCCTACTATTAAGATCATGTTTGTTACAATAATTATATTTATTTATTATATACATTCTAATTTCTTTAGATATATTTATATCAATTTATATTATTTTAAAAATTATTCATTGATTGAATTGCTTTCTTTTAGTGAAATTTTTTATTGAATGGTTTATTTTCTTATTTCACATGTTAAATTTTGTTATATTGTTTTAATATTATGATGAATGGTTATCTTATCTAACAATTGATTTAATGTGAAAATTCTTTTATCTTAAAATCTTGAGTTTGTTTTTTTAGTGTTGAGCATCATTATTCTAATTTTTTATTTTTTATTATTATTTTTTAATTTCTTAGTGATGAAATTTTATATTTTAAACTAGGTTATAGCTTTGATTTATACATTAAATTGTGGAAACCTTTGAATACTAATTTAATCAAGATTTTTTTTTCACTTTACAATTCAAATCTCAAAAATATTTTAGTAAATGATTTATTTATTTTTATGATTGTAGTCAATCTTATCTTTCTTATTATACTATTATAGAAATAAAAATAAAATAAATAAATATAATATTATTTACTTTATTAACAATAATTGCAATATCTTAGCTATGAATAAGTAAAATGAAATTTTAAAATTTAGAAATATTAAAAAAAATTACAGTAAATTTTATAATATTAGGATTTTGAAAAATTAGACTTAAAGTATGGTTTACTTATTTTTTTCATTTTGAATTTTATGGTTTGCAAAAGTTAAAAATTGAAATGCATATGTAATGTGTCTGAATGAAAAATATTTCCAATTTTATGTAGATATTAAAATTTATTTTTCAATGTATGTAAGATTGGTGGTGAAAGATAGTTTATAGTATTATATCTTGAATGGTACACAAATGATAATATATAAATATAATGTATAGTGTTATTACAGTTAATAAATAATTTATAAAAGATTTATAAATATTTATAAAACTGTATAGTATATCATAATAGTACAGTTAGTCAACTCAATATCATAATTGATTTATTTTTTATATTCTAAATAAAGATAAATTATTCTACAATTTTTAAAATTGAAACTTACTAAAAGTTTATCCTAATTATAAATAAGAAATAAAATTTGATATAATGTTTCTAATAAATATTTTTAGTCATTTACATAATTGAAATGCGAATAATGTTGGATAAATAAAAAATTTACAGTTAATAATCTGGAAATCGGAAAAGTACTTTATTATTTCAAGTTATTAGGAAATTAGAAAATATGTAATGGGCTGTAAACTATTCAATAAGAAATAACCGTGCCTCTGAAATAAGATTCAAGAAATATTTATTTAAATAAATAATAGTATTACTTAAGGTTTAGGATAATATCTCCACCTTTTTAGAAAACATGAGGCGGATATGTATGGGATGACGTATATTACATCAATTATGTATATGATAAATCCCATAAGAGAAGATTTGAGTAAAAAGAAATGTTAAAGTTTAGGATAATATTGTTTTCAATTCATATTTTAATTCTTAATCTAAATTTGTATTATTAATTTATATCTATACGAATCTTTTATAATAGATATATTTTTAATAGTTGTAAATAGGTTTTAAGAATTTAAAAATTATTATATTTTTAATAGTTGTAAATAGGTTTTAAGAATTTAAAACTTCAAATTCATGTATGATATTTGATATAAAATTATTGTTACATAATAAATTAAAATAGAAAAAAATTGTTCCTATACATAATTCATGGTTTAAAGAAAATATTTGAACATAATAAAACATTACATATTTGAATTATTTTTTTAATAATTTTACTTAATTTTATTCTTTTTTATACATTTTAAATTATATTTGTTCTAGTTATATAGGTGTGTGTTTCTACTTTATATAAACTAATAGTTTTGGATATAACATTAATATTTTAGAATCTTATTTATTTATTTTGTATATTCATTGATCCTAAACATACAACACTTTCTTTCTAACACATATTGACTTATTTAAAGTATTTTCATCATTTTCTAAGATTTTTATTTTCTAGCAATTTAAATGCACTCACAACCTTCTTTCCTTGTATGAAGTCTAAATATTGTTAATTCTCAAGTCAACCATTCCCAAACTAAATAATTATTTACTAGTTAACAATCAAAAATTTCAAAATGCTTCTCTAGAAATTCTATTCCAGAATTCAATTTAGATCATTTCAATCATGAGAAAACCATAAAAAAACATTTATCATTCAAAATGCTTGTCTAGAAATTTCATTCAAGAATTCAATTTAGATAATTTCAATCATGAGAATACCATAAATAATCATGTATCATTCATCTTTACACTATTTTACAATAGTAATTCCATCTAGTATCTTGCAGTGGAATGTATTCACGACTCCAGAGCAGGGTCGCCCTGAAACCGATGGTAGTCACAAATCCTTAGCCGGCTGGCTACTAATCCGAATGTGGGGTAAATAGCAAGCTTTATTATCTTAGAAGGCCTTGGGCCCAATTATAATAAAAGACAGTCTTCAATACTTTCACAAGACTTGATATTCACAGCGAGTCCCTGACTCACTGAACAACTACCCCTAGGTGCACACCCACTCCTCAAGATGCCAAACTGACTCCCTTCACATAGACTCTAAACCCCATAACTCTTTAAACTAGTTCTTGTGTTGTTGAATGCTGATCTGACTGTTGATCTACTAGGAGGGGCATCATGTTCTCCCAATCGAGCTACATGATGAATTATCCAACTCACAACCCATTTCCCCTTTTGCTTTGGAAACTAGCTGACCTCAATGCGACACTTTTCTTTGCACTTTGTAGAACTCTCTGCCGCGGGAGCGCACTGCAGTATGAACCTTCACTTTGAGGGCTTGATGGTGATTTTAAATGGGTGTAGTGTTTCAACTAATTTGTGGATGGTTGCTCCACTAAATAAGTTATTCGGCCAAATCCCTGACTACGGTAGGATGACACTGAAGAATGGGCTGATCCCCTGATTTCCTCCCTTCTCCCTACCTCCCTGATCCTGAATCTGTAGGTAACAACCCTGTACCCCAACCTTGTGACTTCTCTGATTTTGCAACCTCGGATGAGTCCGTTGGACTACGTCCACCTCCCTAGGTGTCTGGCTTAGTGTGTTCCATACTTGGTCAGACTTGAGGGTGTGAGCCCAGCTCACCCCAATGCACACATGAGGCCCGACCTAGTGTGAATTGATACGAACTCCTTTGTTGAGTCTGACTTAGCTCCTATTGGGATGAGTTCCACTTTCCAGTGTGTTCACCTTATTGGAATACTGGTGCGAGACCCTGGTTGGGTCCACACTTGGTCACGAGGGCGATTTTCCCTGCGTCCCTAGTGATGGACTCTCATACCCATAGGATCAATCTTACATCTCTACCTCTTATCTTGTATGAACATATGTTTGGTTTTAAGTATTACATAATTTTTGTTGCAGTTGATGATTGAACCCCATAGCTCCTAGAATTCACATGTAAACAATTATCATGTCACAAAATAGATATCAAAACAAGATGAATGTACTCAAAAGCTTGAGAAATTTTGTTGATGCAATAACTTGAATGAATGAGTACAATGAAAGATGAATTCTTATGAAAGAAAAAAACAAACCTTAGATGAGGGTTTGATTTGATTAAAACAAGTGTCTCCATATTATGCAATGAGACAACATGATCTAAATATAATTCAATCTAATAATAAAAGACAATTCATAAATTTAGCTTAATTAATTAAAATAAAAGGGAATTAATCATTAATAAATAATGAATTATTAGGTTATTACATATTTACTAAAATACCCCTCCTTAATATCAACTCAAGGAAAAGCTTAAAAACCGATAAAGAGTTCAATAATGGATGCAAAATAGGTCATTGTTATAAGGCCTAAGGTACCCATGAACAAGCAAGTGAAATCTGTCATAAATAGAGAAAAAGAGAAAAATTATCAAGGCATATATTCAATTCTCAACTAATTAAAAATTAGGCACTTGGAGAAGCATGCCTCTTAGTGTAATTTAGATAATTTTTTATAGTATAAATATGCTAGTTAAAGTAATCTCTTACATTAGACAATTTTAACAATTGTGACATTACAATCCATTTGCATTAAATTTTATTTGTCAACCACTTTTATTATTACATCATGTCTTCCACCTCCATTAGAAATTGATGATTTAGTCTATGGAATTTTAATATGGAGAAGATCATCATTTATCAAGCTCACTAATCTATTTAAAATTACTATCAATTATTGATTTAGATTTAAAAATATTTAATTAACTAGAATATGAATTTGAAAGCATAAATATTATATTCGTATGTATAAAATGTCTTATATCTATAATTAAATTTAGAAATTTAACCATCCATTAAACCATCCTAAATATAAATTCTAATTCAAAATAGTAGTAATATATGTCAAATTCAAATCTATCTATCCTCTTCAACATCTAAATATACACTTGTTATTTTTATTTAATTTAAAATATATATATTTAAAAATATAAAATAAATTTTATTTATTGCATAATAAATTTGCTTAATCTAAATACTTATATGAAAATATTCTATTTCATTAAAATAAATGATGTCTTCAGTATACTAAATATTATCTAATAGACTTGCTAATGTCCAAAAATTAATCTAATTATACCAAATTTCCTCCCTTCTCAACCAATAATTTAACAGTTTTGTTTAATCAACACATGACATAAAGGTTTGAATACAAAATTAAAATGGGCACCTTAGTGATTATAAAACATTCAAGATTAAAAAAATACTTTCTAAGAATTCAATATTATTCTTGCACGAAATTAAGGTCCAACATTCCAAATAAATTCATAATAAAGAAGAAAACCTTTAATAAATAGGATATAAATGATGATCAGATCTTAAGTTAGACCTATTTTATATAATATTTATCTAATATATCTTTTTCAAATTAAAATGATAAATTTAAAAATAAATAAAATTAATATATATTTTAAATAGTAAAAGATACAAATAGATTTAATTCAAAAACTTCTGTAATTTATATCATGAGTTCAATATAAATATTGAAATTATTGATTTTATCATTTAAATAAATTATTTAAACTATCTAAATGAATATAAACATGCATAATTTTTTAATTAATTTTCATTAAATATATTTTTGAACATTTAGGTGACAATTCTAAATTTATAAAGCAATTGTATAGAAGAAGCTTCAAGATTTAATTGTATGGAGTAAGAGGTCTCATAAGTTTGAGGAAAACATTTTTATAGAAGAAAGTCAAATCTTTTCCTAAAAAAGAGGATCTTTTTTTCTTAGTTCTATTTTCAATAGATCAAACTAAGATCTCACAAATTTAATCACATAAATTAAAATTCTATTCTTGAAAACAAGAGCTCCTATTTATTAGTTCTATTTTCAATAGATACTTTGAGATAGTCTTGAAAATTTCTCACTAGTTTGAATTGTTTTTACCACATCGTATTAATCACTAGAAAAAAAATTAAGAACCACCAATTCCATATACTTTTAATCTTGACTTTTTAGTCCTACATATAGATATAAAGTCTATAAAAAAGACTTAATTATAAAAAAATCCTTTTTTTTAAAAAAATTCTTCATAATAAAAATTAAATAGTTCCTCTATAAAATTACTTTCTAACCAACTTTCTTATTTTTCCATTAAAATTCTTTATAATATTATTTAAATCCCCATATCGTTTATCCAATTTTTATTTTCAATTCCTTACAATATATATATTTTTTTCAAACAAAGCATACAATAAACCTAGGATTTATATAATTATGCCCACAAAAAATTGGATCAATCATTTAACTAAAAACTTATAAACTCCATTACTTTTTAATTAAACCTCAAAATAGAACCAATATTTATATACTCTTGAGCCCTTAAAATAATATGAGATATTATATTCTCAAGAATTTTGACATCAATTAGATGAAAAACTATAGCTACCATATATATCTTAAATATAATATATATTAAATATACGGAGATATATCATTTTGGAGGTGTATATTTTGTTAATGTTATTATTTTATTTCTTGAAAATGAACAAATATATGCCTTGAAAATAATAATCCTAACTCTAAACCTAGTTCTTTGCAATGATTTCTGGCTTTGATTGTGTGAGGATTTTTGCATCACACAATCAAAGCTAGAAATCATTGCAAAGAACATTATGAATTGTGGAAACTTGATATCTTTAATCTAAACCTAGTTCTTAACCCTATAATTGTATAAATCGGAACTCAAAATTTTAATCCATCATAAGTTTAACTGTAAACCTAATCCTCAACCATAAACCTAAATTGTCACTATAAACTAACCCTAACCCTAACCAAATACCATAATCATAACACTTGGCTTTCCCTAATTTAACCCTATTTCTCATAACTCTAACCCTTTTTAATTTTCACTAAATAAATCATTTTTATTTCTATTAAAAAAAATAAAATAATCGATATACATTGTACATTTAATACATTAGAATATATACATGCATACATACATATATATAGATATATATTATATTATAAACTGATAAATATTATATTATTATTAATATTCACAATTATTGTATTTATTTAAAAATTGTTAATATATCTTAATTAATATATTTATATATTATAAATGTTAGATTAATATTATATTATTCTTATTATTTTTTATATTTACAATAATAATTTTATATTAAGTTATTCTTATTACTTGTTATTAATATTATATTATTATTATTAGGATTATTTCATGTATGAAATTTTTATATATTTTTTAAATAATATATTTATATTATTAATATTAAAAATATTATATCATTCTTATTATTTATATATTTAAAATAATATTTTTATTTTAAATTATTGATATTTTTAATTATTAATATTAATATTATAATTATTTAAATATTACTATTTCTTTATTATTGTAATTAATTTGATTTTATATTAATTTTTTATATATTAAATAAATTTTACTAATGAAATGAACATAATTTATATTAAAAATTTAAAACTTAAAAAAAATATTTCAAATGTTTACGGCCTTTTTACACAACCACCAGCCTGTGCAAATAGGCCGCTGGCTTGTGTAAATGGATCATAAGCTCTTAAAATATATATATTTTAATTTATATATATATATATTTTTATTAAAATTTATTTAATATATAAAAATTTATAATATAAAAATTTAAAACAGTTTGAAAGAAAAACATCTCTACAAGGACAAAACCAGCAGGCACCGCTTCTTATATCTATTCATCTAAAAGCTTAACTAAGATTTTAATAGAGATAAACAAAACATTAGTTTGAAGATCTGAAAAACGTGCTTTCGAATTAATTTTAAAAAGATTAATGGCTGACACTAATCACATCTTTTTTTCATTTGGATATTTCATTTTGGAGATTCGAACCTGCCACTTCTATACATATAGATAGTCTTCCAATTAGCGTAAGTGTCCTAAGAATGAAGACTTTCCTTGATTGAATGCGGTAGCTCGAAAAGAGAAGGGAAGGAACAGTAAAGAGCATTGAATCGGGCAAATAGGGGGGAGAGTTTTTTTGGGTTCCAGAATTGTAGGAACAGATTTTTGCAGAAATATTGAAATTTTCTAGTAACAGAATTGTAGGAACAGATTTTTGCAGAAATATTGAAATTTTCTAGTAACAGAATTGTAGGAACAGATTGTTGCAGAAATGTTGTTTATAAGGATAGCGTAAACATAACGATCTGCCATGGGTGGGGTCACGGTGAGAAATAAGAGTTACATCAATAAATTAGGCTCGTTAGGTTTTCCAATGGTTGTGTTAGTGAGGTGTAAAAGATTTCCAGGTTTCATCTGCCACATAAAAGGTTATTATAAGAAATTTTTGATTTTTTTTTTTTAAAATATTTTTTATTTAGTTAAGAGTGAGGGGTTTTGAAAATGATCAATCTTTTTATAAAGGTCAATAAGAATATATTATTAGTAATTATATGTCTTGTAATGGAGAATGTCTTTCATGTAATACATGCATAAACAATATAGAACAATACATAAGAGATCATTAGGGTTGATCCCGTAGTGTGTTGGTTAATTTGTGGCATTGTTGATATTATCATCAAGGTTCAAATCTAAATTGAATTGCTATGATTACAAGCTTGTGCCTTCGCTGATCTAGTGTGCTCATGGATTGTGACCCGTTCTGGTGTTCACGCAAATGGTTTCATAGGCAGGTAGGCCCTTGCTGGGCTACCATGCTTGTGGGTCTTGGTGGTTGTGCATTCATGTCAAGCATGAGGTCCCCTAGTTTTGGCCTCACTATTTCAAGACTTTAGGTTTTCAAATCAAAGTCTAAAGTCCACCTTTTGAGAAAAAGATTAGAGCTACCAAGAAATCATGGTCCTCTAATAAGGGTCTAAACAAATAATATTTTCAACAACACTAAGATCTCTAAGGCACCATGAAGCTTTGAGTTTTTTTAACATAATTTTTAAGAATCAACATTAGTTCTTGATTTAAGTGATTTTTCAAAAGGGACACTTTATAGCTTTTAGGTTAAATTATCCACAATGGCATAAGAATCTTTAGCACCCAATCCTCCTCCTTCTCATTGATACTATAAATTATTGAACAAGAAGACATCTAATTGTTGTTTCTAAACTCCAACGAAAGAGAAGCCAATGAAAACCGTGATGGACCATAGCCACTAAAATAACATAGAGAAGATATAGAAGGTAAGTGAGTAGGGAAATTGATTACTCCTAAGAATAAAATTATTAACATAACATCCAAATAAGAGTCTATTGAGTAGTTGCTCAGGCCCATGATTTCTCCCTACCACTATGCACCCTCTGAAAGGAAAAGTAGAGGTGCGGAATACAATTTCCTAATGCTAAAACCACATAGGAGAAGTGCAAAAAACCTTTATTTAAAACTTTCTTACGTTTGAGATGCACATACATAGTAAGACAAGAGCAACTAAAATAAAACATACACAGAGATAACACCAGATATATGTGGGAAAACCCTTATAGGAGAAAAACCCACCACACCAAGCAAAATCACTTTGTATTACAGTAAATAGATTACATACAAAGTTACAGAATTCACTCTCTGATAGTTATCTCACAGTAGTAGACTTCAGTTTTTAACACACTCACTGTTCCAATGCTATTATGGCATACAATGAATCATGACTCTCACCGTCACCTTAGTCTCTATGCCTATCTCACTTCAACAACTAAAGGGGAAGCAAATTTAATTTCATACTTCACCGACAAGCAACTAGATCTTTGATCAGATCGCCCTACAATCACCCATCAAGCTGCCAAAGCATTTAATTCTATTACAGAGAATTACCTAGATTTGGATTCTATCAGCTATCAAAATAGATCTTACAGTTAATGCAAATATTACTTTCAGAGGTTTAAACATTTGACCAATAACAGTTGATTTAAAACAATGATGTAAAATCAATGAATGAGATCATGCCACATGTCGTCACACCATTTGTTCATTGATTTCACTATCGAAATAGTCAACTGTGCCCTGAGCTTCTCCTACCATGCTACCACGGCATGGCCTAATGACCACTACGGTATGGCGATAACCGTCCAATCGCTAGACTGCCAAAGTCCACCAAGACATGCATACACATCTTGTGCAATTTTGAGGAATAAAAAAAGAATCTACAATATTCCCAATAAGTTTCTCTGAAACAACGAAACGTGTTCGAAGCCTACACACATCGCATGCCGCCAAGTGTCAAACACTCAAACAATTCCACTTGGTTCACAAGAGTTCATCGGTACTCACCTCAACTAAGCACAGAATAAAATGAGCATTGTTGGATTAGTCAAATCACAACCGTCGATCAAGATCTCGTCGGTACACTATGTTGTGGTCCCCACTATCGTTGAAGTCCAAAACACTTCCATCTTCCATCAATCCATCGGTGTAGCCAAGTGAAGAGTTCTACCAATGACACTGACAGAGCTTTTATCGCATATGGGCATATTGGTGAGGTAACAAATTGTAACTCATCGATATGCGATCGTTCTGCCGATGACACCAAGGTTCATCATGCTACCACCAAAGAGAAGGAAGGACTTCATGGTATGGAGAGTAAATTCCTCAACTCCTTAACAGAGGTTCAAGCTAGCAAGTTGAGACACATTTTCCAACAAGCTCCTACTTGACAAAGACTTACTGGCTTCCTTCAGACTTCAAATTTACTAACGATCATAGGCCCCAAGGCCCATAGAACTTGCACACCATCTGAACTTGTTTGTGATCACTAGATTTATCAAAGCATCAACAAAATTCTTCAGAATATCCACCTTTTCTAAACAGACCTTTCCATCCTCTACCATATCTCGAACAAAGTGGTACTGCACATCGATATGTTTCATCATGGCATGGAAAGTAGGATTTTTCGCCAAAAAAATGGCACTCTAACTGTCATAGGAAATAGTAATCTTCCCTGCATCAAAACCAATATCAGAACGCAAACGACCAAGCCAAACAACTTATTTATAGGTGTACATTGTTGTCGTGTATTCTGCCTTTGTAGTAGACAAAGTGACTATAGCCTGTCGCTTGCTCATCCAACTAATTGCACCACCATTTAACATGAAAGTATATCAATTGGTGGACCTTCTACTGTTAATGTCCCCTGCCCAATCAAAATCCACATATCCATGAATGTTGAGAGCCCTTTGTGAACCAACCAAATTTCCATGGTAACACAAAGAATATTCTGAATTACCCCTTAGATATCTAAACACTCTTTTCACAACATCCCAATGTGTCCTTCCTGGATTTTCCATAAATTAGGTAAGTCCTCCCATTGCTTGGGCAATGTATGGCCTTGTACAGACCATCACATACATTAAACTGCCAACACTTGCATAAGGAATCCTAGTCATGTCCTCCATCTCAGTAGCAAAGTTTGGGCAGTCTTCAACAAATAACTTCATTCCTTGCAATGCTAGAACAACTAACTACTTGCAATCACTCATACCGAATCTCTCCAGAATAGTGTTAATATACTTACTCTGGCTGACCCAAAGCTTTCTATTCATTTTGTCCCTAGTTATTTCCATCCCCAAAATATACCTTGTTGCACCTAGATCTTTCATTTCAAACTTTGTACATAACTGAGACTTAAGATCAAAAATCATAGTCTTACTATTTCCTATAAACAACATATAATCCACACATAGTGTAATAATAAGCACACTATCATTTTCAGATTTTTAATAGACACAATGATCAAATTTTGATCTCACAAATCTCATTGACAACACAAAGATGTCAAAATTTTGGTACCACATTCTAGGCGATTTTTTCAAACCATACGGATATTTTTTTAATTTGCAGACCAGGGTTTCTTTACCTTTTTCAACGAAGTACTCAATCTGGGACATATAAATTTCTTCTTCCATCTCTCCATGATGAAAAACTATTTTCACATCCATCTGCTCAATCTCTATGTCATATGTGGTTGCAAGTGACAACATAAATATGATAGATGTCAACTTGGCTACAGGGGAAAAAATTTCTCCATAATCAATTCCCTCTACCTAGGAATATCCTACTTTATGACCAACCTTTCTTTATAATTTTCAGCACTGCCATCTAGACCAGTCTTCTTCTTAAATACCCATTTACAACCAATAGGCTTTCACCCTTCAGGCAAAGGCACCAAATCCTAGGTTTCATTCTCCTTCAATGATTCCATTTCTTCATTCATGGCTTCCAACCAGGAATTTGAATCAGACATATTAATTGCCTCTTTCATAGTCCTAGGCTCATTTGTGCTAGTAATTAAAGAATAGGCACAGTTCGAATCTAACATAGAGAATCCATACCTATCGGGTTGATGTCTTTCACATGTAGAACTTCTCAGTAGTTGAGGTTGTGGTTCTTCTTCTTCATAACTCTCAAAGCTTCTAGAGCTCTCCTTAGTTTTAGGTACACCATGTAGTTCCTCTTTTTCTAGAGTTTGAGGAATGTCAACTACATCATTCTTCTTTTCCCTTTGATCTATCTCTAGTTGTGGATCAGCAGTTGAAAGCTTTGGCTCATGAAATTTTACACTTCTATTATATAAAACTCTCTCAGTATAAGGATTCCAGAGCTTGTATCCTTTCACACCAATGCCATAGATGATGAAGATACATTTAATAAACTTGTTTTCAAACTTAGATCTTTTATCATTCGACACATATGCATATGCCTCACAGCCAAAGACACAAATATTTTTCAGAGAGGGATTCTTACAAGACCACGCTTCCAAAGGTGTTTTTTCAACAAGAGCAGAGCAAGGTGAATGATTTACCAGCTAACATGTTGTAGCCACAATCTCATCCCTGAACTTCTACTCCAGACCAACACTACTAAACATACTTCTTGCCTTTTCCATTAGTGTCGTGTTCAACCTTTCAGCAACTCCATTCTATTGTGGAGTATAAGGTGTAGTTTTATGCCTTTTAAGCGCATGGTCTTTGTAGTACCTTTTAAAATATACAGAACAAAACTCATTGCCATTATCCATCCTCAAACATTTGATTTTCCTTCCAGTCTGATTTTATACCAAAGTTTTAAATTCTTTAAATCGAGCGGACACTTCTGATTTACTCTTAAAAAATTATATAAATTCCCTTCTCAAATAATCATCAATAAAAGAAACATAATATCTAGATTTTGATAATGAAGGAACATTCACTGGACCAAATACATTATAATGAACATAATCTAGTACACCAGAAGATTTACGAGGACTCGAATAAAATGAAACACGATGTTGCTTTCCATAAATGAAATGTTCACAAAAATTGAACTCAAGATTACAATCAATAAGCCCTTCAACAATATTTTTATTTTTCAAGGTTTTTAAACCTTTCTCACCTATGTGACCGAGTCTATAATGCCATAGCATGGTATTTTGTGCTGGAAGTTTCACCTCCAAGGAATTCATAGTCACATGAGTGACAATCTTCTCCTCTGCATGAACAACGTTTCTTGACTTTTTAGAGACATTGTTACATTGAACAACACGTGCATCTATCTTGTATAGAGTGCTAGTTCGTACACCCTTAGACAACACCATTGCACCTCTAGTAATATTACATCTTTTACTCAAGAAAGAAACTTTCGCACCAACATCATTCAGCTTATTGACAGAATGTAAGTTACAAGACAAACCTGTATGTGTAGTACATCACCAATCACTTTGGTTCTTTTGTTAGGGAATTATATTTTGATTCTTCCACGATCAACAATCTCTAGAATTGAGTCACTTGCCAGGTACACCTTTCCACCATCATAATTTTTGTATTTAGTGAACCATTCTCTATGAGATGTCATATGGAAAGATGCACCTGAGTCAATCATCCATACATCATCTGATGCTTGAGTCACCAAATCTGCAATGAAGGCTTCTGCATCACTCTAAGAGGATTCATTATCAGAAGAGTTATTATTATTCTTCTTCTTCTCCTTGCAATCCTTTTGAATATGACCGGGCTTCCCATAATTTTGACATTTCACCTTAGAATTTTTACCAGGAGACTTTGATCTCCCTTCAGATTTGGATTTAGACTTCTTTTCCTTCTTCTTACCTTTCTCCTACAATCTATCATGAACAACAAGAGCCTCTTTGGCCATCTCTGAAGACTTCCTTCAAATTTATTCTGACAACAACGTCTTCCATCTTGAAAGTAGTTGTTGTACTTCCAATAGCCATTACCAGATGATCCCAAGTGTCAAGTAAGGAACATAACAAAAAAATGCAATGATCCTCCTCCTCTATCTTCACACCCACATATGCCAACTAAGCAACACTCATATTAAATGAGTTCAGATGGTCTGCAACAGATGCACCTTCTTCCATCTTCAAGGAGTCTAACTTTTTCCTCAGGAATAACTTATTCACCAGAGAATTTCTATGATAAATATCACCAAGTTTTTTCCATAATGAAGTTGTAGTCTTCTCCTCATGAACATTCAGGACTATAGAATCGGCTAGAAAAAGTCTTATCAAGCCTCTAGATTTTATATCTGCAAGATCCCAATCTTCTTGTTTCATACTTTTTGGCATAGTTCCAGACACAACAATCCAGAGGTCTCTACCCACTAACAGGTCTTCCATTTTGAGTTTCTACAACTCAAAATTGTTTGCATTGAATTTTTCAATTTTTTCTCTACCTGAAGTACTCGCCATCTCAAATAGTAGACTCACTAACTAGTTCTCCCTTTGCAACACTCCCACTGAAATAGGGTTAGCACAAAAAACCAGCCCTACTAAAAAGGATAACACAATTGGCCAGACTCTGATACCACTTGAAAGGAAAAGTAGAGGTGCATAATATGTTGTCCTAACACTAAAACCATAGAGGGGAAGTGCAAAAAACCTTAAATTAAAAATTTATTATGTTTGAGATGCACATGCACAGTAAGACAAGAGCAACTAAAATAAAAGATACACAAAGATAACACCAGATATATGTGAGAAAACCCTTACAGGAGAAAAACCCACCACACCAAGCAAAATCACTTTGTATTATAGTAAACAAATTACATACAAAGTTACAGACTTCACTCTCTGATAGTTAGCTTGTTGATTGTAATCTTGAGTTTGATTTTTGTGAACATTACATTTATGGAAATAAAAATCGTGTTTCATTTTATTCGAGTCCTCATAAATCTTTTGGTGTACTAGATTATGTTCATTATGATATATTTGGTCCAGTGAATGTTCCTTCATTATCAAAATCTAGATGTTATGTTTCTTTTATTGATGATTATTCGAGAAGGGCATTTATATACATTCTTAAGAGTAAATAAGAAGTGTTTGGTCAATTTAAATAATTTAAAACTTTGGTAGAAAATCAGATTGGAAGGAAAATCAAATGTTTGAGGATGGATAATGGCAGTAAGTTTTGTTCTACAGATTTTGGAAGGTACTGCAAAGACCATGGGATTAAAAGGCATAAAACTACACCTTATACTCCACAACAAAATGGAGTTGTTGAAAGGTTGAACATGATGCTAATGGAAAAGGAAAGAAGTATGTTGAGCAGTGCTGGTCTGGAGTAGAAGTTTAGGGCTGAGGCTATGGCTACAGCATGTTACCTAGTAAATCGTTCACCTTGGTATGCTCTTGTTAACAAAACACCTTTGGAAGCGTGCTCATCGTTTTCATCATCTACATCACCATTGGTGATGCCTACTAGAGATTATTTGTGGATATTTAAATCTTTGAAAGGTAGAAAATGAAAGGCATTATACATATGTGTTTGCTAACAATAGAAGTTATGCCATATTGATTGGACTTTAGCAAGGTCACCTTGAGAATGAGATTTTATTTTAAATAACTAAGGCTCCTTAATCATCGAGGATACTTTTAGGATTTTTTAGTGACAAAAAAACCTACTAGATTCTCAAACCCTATAAATGTTAAATTTTTTTAGAGGAATCAATAATTTTAGAATGGTGTTTAGTTTTGCATATAAGTATAATTGAGGTTCGAAGATATCAACATAGACAAAACCTACCATATGCCTTGTTAAATCGTAATCATAATTAATTTATAAAATTACAAGGGAAAAAACATTAGTGGAAGCTCATGAGTCTATCATATAATTTCTCACCAATTTGTCATTAATAAGAAAAAAAACATAAAATGGGTCAACCTTAGAAGGAAACTTGGTTACGCTTGTTCCTAAATACACTTCTCGTATTTTAACACTAAAGTATTCTTAGACTAATTATTGAATTTCTTTCCTAATAATTAGTCTAAGAAACCATTGAAGCATTATATATCTCATGAAAAACATGAGGGGAGGTGGGAATGGGAGCGAAGGGGTTTTTTTGAATGCTGAAGTAGAATTGGATGGGGAAGACTATCTTGATGATGATGGAGAAGCTCGTTGTTGCTTCCTCTATTTTTTTGGCTAGTCATTGGGTGTGTGGGTCAAAAGGAGACTGGATCATAATGGGAGGTGTCTTTCCCTATGGGGTTCAAAGCACTAGCCTCTTTTAGGGTATTTTCCTTTGAGAAGATCCCATGTGCTGCTCTGGCCCCATGGCATGCAGTTTTTTGGTTTTTTTTTATTCAGAACTTCTCACCCCCTAGGTTTTTGTTTTGGTTCCTTGGTTTTGTTCCTTGGTTGTAGATTTAGCCTTAGTGTGCTCTTTTCCTCCCTTTTTAAGGATGGCATCTTTTGGTGTGTGTACTTTATGACTTTTGGGTATGATAGTAGGGGAAACTACCTTGGCCACTGGTTCATGATTGCCTTGTGTATGTACACTATGATGGTTCTTGTCTATATGGGTTTGAATAGCCTGATCACATGATTTATTCTTTTCAATGTTTTTATAAATGACACTATCATTCAAGGAGTGTGGGTCCTCATTGTCAGGTGTGGGATCTCAGCTATGGAACTTTGTATTGACCTCCTTGACAATGTTTTCTTTCTCTTATTTGTGGAGGGCTTCAAATTTGGTTGTTCTGAATGTTATAGGCTTTGGTGCCCAATGTTCGGCCCCATATTTTTTGTGTATTATATCATTAGATCCCTTGTTGGCACTGGATTTGGAGGTGTTTGGATGGCTTCTCATGGCAGTGCTATAGAATTTTCTACAGAGGATTTACCCTCTATGGTTTGTTGCACCCTTGCTCTACTCTATTCACTAGGCTTGCTTGAATTTCACCTTTTTCTTGCTCTATTATGTTTGGTAGAAAGATTGGTTTTCTCCACATGGTTGAGGCACTTTATAATTTAGAATCCAAGTGCTTGGTTCATTGCTTTGTTGGTTGGAGAAATTGTGAATGCATTATGGGCATGGTGAGAGGGATGCTGGTTTTCCAGAGATTAAATTTGGGGTTCTTTGTCTGCTTGGCTCAACTTGGAAATTTTTTTGTTGGCCTCCTGATATAGAGGTATTTTGGAGGTGCTATCTTGCAAGCCTTGTTTGTTTAGACAACCCATTTAGTTTTAAAGGATAAGGTTTTACTACCCTTATAATCTTAGGGATAGTGACTACCCTTGTTTTGTATCTGATTGCTAGGATGTTATCAATGCCTATCTTCAAAATCTAGATTCTCGTGGAGTTGAAGGGAGCTATTTTTTTCCATTTTGTTGGTATTTTCTCTCTTGTAGCCTGCATAGTCTAGTTCTCCTATTGAGGTGGATATTTTTTTTGTGTGAATTTTGGGAGACTTTCTTTATCCTATTGGCCTTCTCTTTTTCTACTCCTATTAAGGTGGAGTATGCTCCTATGGAGGTGGAGCTCGAGCTAACTCGTAAGGTAGGTTTTTGGTGGTACAAGGGATTCCTATTTCCTTTTGGTTTATTTGAATTTTGTGATGGAAAAATTGGAAGTTGTTGCATGAGGGTTTCTGCCCTTAGTTTAGTGTTTGATATTGTAATATTTCGGTAGTTTTCCCATGTCTTGGGTGTGTTTTGTGTTTGTTTTCTTGTTTTTATTTCTTCATTGAGTTGGTCTCTATTTTTTATTTCATGCTCCAGTCAAAAGCGTGGTTTGTTGGTAGTTTTTTAGGCTCATTACTGGTGAGTATCACTCTTGTTTTTTGGTTGTCTCACTTTCTATGAGCGACCACTTTCTTTCCCCAATGGATTCTTTCTAAATGGGTAGAATCCCTTCCCAAATTTGGCTTAATCAAAACCATTGAAGAATTATTGATAAAAAATAATGCATTATCCTTATATTCCTCAATTCTCATCATATCTAATAATTTTATATTTTATATTTATTTTATTAGTAAAATTTATTTAAAATATAAAAATTAGTAATATAAAAGTCTAAGACATCTCAAAATTTTACTTTTTTTTAAAAGTTTGAAAGAAAAACATCTCTATACAAACAAATATTAATTTGGAGATCTGAAAATGTAATTTTGAATTAATTTTAAAAAGATAAATGGTTGACATTGCCAAAATATCTAATCAAAACTTTGTTTCATTTGGGCATTTCATATTGGAGATTCAAACCTGCCACTTCTCTCTCTCTCTCTCTCTCTCTATATATATATATATATATATATTCCAATTATCATATAAGTGTCCTGAGAATGAAGACTTTCCTTGATTGAATGTGGTAGCTCGAAAATAGAAAGGAAGAAATAGTAAATAACAATGAATTGAGAAAATAGGGGGGAATTTTTTTGTGTTACAAAATTGTAGGAATGGATTGTTGCATAAATATTGAAATTTTCTAGTGTAAGAGAGGGGACCAACCACTGAAAGGCCCTAGGTCATGGAGGGCCGAGATTAGTAGGCTTCCATAACTTACCTTAGTTTGCAGGGAATGTTAGGAGATGATGGGATCAGAATTATGAGGAATATAAGGTCCTTTGATCTCCTTCAAAACTTGAGATTCTAAAGGAGACTAGGTGAGTTGGTATTTAGGGTCAGGTTTGTGTCTTAGATAGATTTTTGTCAAAGGAAAAAAGCACATTTTTGGGATGATAGCACCGTGCCCTAGAATCTCTGAGGTGCACTAGCATCTGTATGGCTAGAGAACAAAGAAGAGGAGTCTTGACCACTAAAAAAATATAATAACCTAGTTACTAGTTTCTAAGGGGTCAAAATAATACTATGAAATATGAAACATTTAAATAGACGTGATAAAACAAGTATATTACCGCAAGGGTGATGAAAATGATCTTACACAAAAGCTTCTTCACTAGCTCGCTCTGAGGTATCTCCACCTACAAACATAAAAGAGGGAAAATCTTGGGGGGCTATTTAGGGGTCTGCCTTAGTCAGACCCCTGTTTTGGTTTTTCCACCTCCATGAACAACCAAGTTTGCAATGATCTAGAAATAATGAGATACAGAGGAAATGAAAGCAATAGAACACTATTACACTACCAAACAGTAATGTGCTAACTCAACCAAATAATAGAGAAGATGACCAACGATCTTACCACCTCTACCGAAAGTTCTCAAGGATAGTGGGGAAGAAAATGAGAGGAACTCAATCCTCTGCTGCAATGGTGTTGTCCTATGCTTACTCTATTAAAGTGATAGAGTGATGGAATTGCTGCTATGGAGTGTAAAAATGTTGCTTCAATGCTTAAAGTGAAGGCTAAGAGCTTGTGAATGAGTGTGTAGAGGTCAATCAACCTAAAAATGAATGAATGAGTTGTGAATATGAAGAAGAGAGATGAAGAAACAACCATATTCAGGTCGGTGAACTGAAGGAAGGCATTACAATTTGACTTCAAATAGGAATTGTAACACCTCTACATAATCCAGCCACAAGAATTTTCCAAGGACGTAATTGTGCTGCATAGGAGTCCCCAACAATAACTCCCCTACTAATGCTCAAAACAGGAACCAAGTGGAATGAGAACAATGGGATTATGTGGAATTAAGCCTCCAAATTTGGTTTTCTAAAGTGGACGAGGTCAATAGGGGAATTTACATTAGGGGTACCATATGCGATCTTTGTGAAGGGGTCTCCCCCTGACACTCATCAACCAAGAGGTCATAAACCTCCCACTCTATATCATCGTAGGGGGAAGGAGGATGAGCCTGTAGTGGTAGGATGTTAAGGGGAGGAGCTTCTGACCCTCCCGTGACAAGGGCTAAGGAAGAAGGACCTAAAAGGTCTTCATCACTTAGCTCTTGTGGGTCTAAGGTCAATGACTTCACAAAGATCTCTGAAAAGGTTGGAACATTATCCACTAAGTTAAACATGTACTTAATGAGAGTGCCATGGTTCACCTCAGCGGATGGAGGAGTTTGCACCTGAGGTTTTCCGCTATGCTCCCCAAGATATTTAGGAGTGGTGATAAACTTGTGAGAGGCTGGGACTGGTTACATCACTAAGATATAACAAGTCAATGCATGGACACCTTTTAGAGAAGGTGGGCTTCTCTTACATCCTCCATTTTTGGAGGGACCACTCTCTACCTTCTTCTTTGTTGGAGGAGGAAAAATCCCCATAGACAAAGCAAGAAAGGAAAAGGGAGAGGAGGAAAGAACCATAGTAGATACAACCGAAGTGTTAATCATATCTATGGGCTTCAAGAAAGGTGGAACATTCGAAACATATGTCAAAAAGGGTGGCTCCACTAAAGGAGAGATGAACGCATGCACCTTTCCAAGCACATGTTCACTCATAGTGGAAGTCAGAAATGATATGGATCTAGTTTGAATAGAAGGTAGAGAAGAGGACATGGTAGGAGGTCCTAATACAAGAGCAGTTGTCTCCACTTCCTTCTTCTATGAGGTGGCTTGCTCAACCAGAAGAGCCTTTTGTTGACGCTTGCGCTCGTGTGTAAGGCATTTTCTTCACTCTTCAAACTAGAGGATGGAGGTTGTGAAGGAATATAAGGCTCATGTTCAACCATGGGAGTGTCCTCCACAACTGTTTCAAGTAGAGGGATAGGCCCTTGGATGGGAGCAAGAGGAATAGGTTCAAAAACAATAGGAGGAATCAAATCTAGCACCTTGGCGGTGAGCCTCTTCTCGTTCACCACTTTAGGAGCAATGGAGGTAGGAATTCATGGAGGATCTTACATACAAGATTCTCCACATGGGACTTTCTATCTACTGTACTGGATGAGCCTAGGTTCTCTAGGTAAGATAAGAAGCTCAAACGCAGGATGCTTGGCCTTTCGTGAAGCGGGCACCATGGGATTCTCTCACAAATGTGAGACAAAAGCATATGGTACCACAATAGAGCGAGAGGAAGTGTCAGGTTGCACATCAAAAGAGGAAGAAGGAGGATCTCAAAAATTCTTCTCTTCTTCTCTTCTATGTGCCTTGGCCATGTCACTGTTAGCTTTCAGGCAAGCCTTATGTGAAACAACATAAGGCAAAGGAGGGTATCTCACTTTTGGCCTAGAACACCTTTTGTTGTCATTTTGATATGTGTGATACATGAGGTCCTTCCTGGATGGAAGATGACCAATAGGTGTAGGCCAAAAGTAATCCAAGGTATAGCTACCACACGCAATAGGTGGTCTATATCTAGTGTCATGGACAACATGTATTGAACCCCCATGAACTTAATTTCAAACAATTATATAGAAGTGAGGGAACTGTATTCATAGCTACTGGCTAGAGGATACCTAGCTTCACTCTAAAGAGTTCAAACCCTAGGATGATGTCAAACATGAGGTTCAAAAACTTAGGTCTTATGAGGACCGATAGGACAATACTCCCTATAGGACATATGAAAATTATGTCATGTGTGTGAAAAATACTCTCAGGTGCATCATATCCATCCTTATGTAGGAAGTTGATTAGAATGATATTCTTAGTTATGAAATTTACTTGAGATGTCGGATCAACAAGAACACTTCCTATGGTATTCCCATTTATCCTTGCAAGAATGTAGAGAGGAGATGGTTCCCCGTTAAAGACCATCGGCAAGTCCTATGAAGTGAAAGTTATACCAAAACAGCTACTCACAGGATGTATAGAGGGAATAGGTTGATTGAGAAAGAGGCCATCACACACACTGAAAAGTACTTCGACAGAGCCTCCTAAAGGTTACGGTATAAAATAGTGACCCAATTCTAGTTTCGTTATGCAACACCTTTGGAACCTTCCAACTACGCCTACTAGGGGTCATAGGTTGGATTGCAAGGAAAACACCTCACAACACTCAAACCTACAATGATCCTAGGATATGAGGAAATTAAATTTTAGTATCACAAAATGGAACCAAAACGGTTCATGTTAGGTTCACCAAAAATGTAAGAGAGGGGGACCAACCACTATAAGGCCCCAGGTCATGGAGGGCCGAGAATAGTATGCTACCCTAACTTACCTCAATTTGTGGGGAATGTCAGGAGATGGTGGGATGAGAATGATGAGGACTATAAAGTCCTTCGATCACCTTGCCAACCCGAGATTCTAAATGAGACTAGGTGATTCAGTTTTGAGGGTCAGCTTTGTGTCTCAGATAACTCTCTATCAAAGGAAAAAAGCACGGTTCTAGGATGCCAACATGACACACTGGTGTCTCTCAGGTGCACTGACATTCATATGGCCAGAGAACCAAGAAGACAAGGTTTGACCACTAAAAACAATCTATTAGACTAGTTACTAGTTTCTAAGGGAGTACAATAATACTATGATTCAATACGAAAAATATAAATGGACATGATAAAAAAAGTATATTACTGCAAGGGTGGTGAAAATGATCTCACACAAAATCTTCTTTTCCAACTCACTCTGAGGTATCTCCACCTACACACAAAAAGAGGGAAAATGTTGGGGGGCTGTTTAGGGGTTTGCCTCAATCAAACCCCCGTTTTGGTGTTTCCACCTCCACAGAAAACCAATTTTGCAATGATGTAGAAATAATACGATAAAGAGGAAATAAAATCCATAGAACACTAAAACACTACCAAAAATCAACATGGTAACTCAACCAAGTAATAGAGAAGATGAGTGAGGAGTTTACCACCTCTACCCAAAGTGCTCAAGGCTAGTGGGGGAGAAAATGAGAGGAAATCAAGCCTCGTGTTGTCCTATTCTTTCTCTATTGAAGTGATGAAGTGATGGATTTTCTGTTATGAAATGTAAAAATGTTCCTTCAATGCTTAAAGTGAATGCTAATAGCTTGTGGATGACTTTGTAGAGATCAACCAGCCTCCAAATGAATGAATGAATAAGGGGTGAATATGAAGAAGATAGATGAAGAAAAAACCATATTCGGGTCGGCCAGCCGAAGGGAGGCACTACAATTAGACTTCCAATAGGAAGTGTAACACATCTATAGACTCCAGTCATAGCAATCTGCTAGGGACCTTAGAAGCACATCACACAAACATTCATGCATCGCATGGGTGTCCTTGAAAGTAACTCCCCTATCGACACTCAAAAAAGGCACCAAGACGAATGAGAACATCGGGCTTATGTGGAATTAAGCCTCTGAATTTGGTTTTCTTAAGTGGAGGAGTTCAATAGGGTAATTTTAATTAGGGGTGCGAATTCACTCCTATATATCTAGTAACAAAATTGTAGAAATAGATTGTTGCATAAATGTTGTTTATAAGGATATGGTAAACATAACAATCTATCATGAGTGGGTTCATGGTGATAAATAATGTGTTACATCAATAGATTAGAATCATTATGTTTTCCAATGGTTGTGCTTCAGCGGGGTGTAAAATATTTCAAGGTTTCATCAGTGATAGAAAAGGTTTTTATAAGATATATATTTTTTAATTCGCTTTTTTTTTAAATGTTCTTTTAATTAGTTATGTGTGAGGGGTTTTGAAGGGGATGAATCTTGTTATGAAATTCAACAAATATATATTGTAAATGCATAAAAAATATAGAAAAATATAATAGACATCACAAAATGTCATAAAAATAATAAATGAGTAATTATCATCAGTAGGGGTATGGATGAGAGAGATAACGTAGGCCACCTAATAACAATGTAAAAACCAATCACCTAGTAAACATAATGATATGTCATGGGTGGGGTCACAGTGAAAAATAAGGTGTCACATCACTAAATAATGCTTGTTAGGTTTTGCAATGGCTATGTTTCAGTGAGGTGTAAAATATTTCTAGGTTTCATTGATGATCGAGAAGGTTATTATAAGATTTTTTTTTTGTTTTTTTTGTTGTGTAATTTTTTTTTATTTAGTTATGGGTGAGGGGTTTTGAAAGGGATCAATCCTTTTACAAAGGTCAATAAATATATATTATAAATGTATAAACAATATAGAACAATATAAAAGAGATCACAAAAAGTCACAAAAACAATAAATTAGTAACCCCCATTAGTAGGGGTATGGATGAGTTAGATAAAGTAGAACACCTAATAACAATGTAAGAACCAACCAACTATGGTGGTGTGAAGTTAGATTATTTTAGGGAAAATTGAATCTTACTCACCACCTTATTTCTAGTAGACTTATCATCATGCTTCTAGACCTAAAGCATTATCCAATTTTTATTGGTATAGGAGATTGAATGTCTAGAGTGAAGTATATGACTTAATGGATAAGATCAACTAACTTCCATCCAAACCATGTTTTACAATTTCCTTCTCCTTGTGAATATAATTTGAACAATTCTTACCATGATGAGGCTTGCATTCAAAAGAAACAATATCAACAACTAAATTAATCTTGTCCTCAAGAGTTCCAATTATCTATCCTAGGTATGTTGTAAAACATCTTACACATCTTGAGAAATATAAAGCTCCTCAACCTTTTCCTCCATGTGATTTTTTCATCTTCTAAATATCCTACATTGAATTGAAGCATGTCCAAGCATGTTACAATGATGAGAAAACACCAAAAAAATCCTTCTACATAATTTACTGAACCCTTAACTTAGAGATAAAAATAAAATAAAATAGAACACTAGAAAAGAGTTAAACAAAAATATTTAAAAAATACCTAAAATAAAACTGAAGCAACCAAAAAAAAATACCAGATACTTCATTCTTGCTTCCAAGATCTATTCATCCAAAATCTTAACAAACATTTTTAAGAGAAAAACATAATATTTATTTGGAGATCTGAAAATTGAGCATTTGAATTTATTATTAAAAAAATGGTTGACAACATCAAAATGTCTGATCATATTTTTTTTGTGTTTAGTACTAACTATGCTATGTCCATTGGGAGCTATGTACAAATATGAGCGTGAGTTAGATGTAATTTTAAGGCTACTAATGAAGTGAGAAGGATTTCATAATTTAATTTACCTACTAGCCAAATTTTAGTTTGTAGACTTTAGTTTTTCAAACTCGAAGTCTAATGTCCACCTTTTGAGAAAAAGATTAAAGCTACCCAAAAAACATGGTCCTCTAATACGGGTCTTAAAAAAATCTTCATCTAGAAAAAATGAAATAAAAAAATTCAACAACAATAAGATCTTTAAGGAATCATGAATCTTTTGGGTTTCTTTTATAAAAAAATTTGGGGACATTTTATAGCTTTTAGGTTAAATGATGCACAATGGCATAAGAATATTTAGCATCAAATCCTTCTCCTTCTCACTGATACTATCAATTATTGAAAAAGAAGACATTTAATTATTGTTTCTAAAATCCAACCAAAGAGAAGCTAATGAAAATCATGATGGACAAGGCTCCCTAGACATAACAACTAAATTAACCTAGAGAAGGTATAGAAGGTAAGTGAGTAGGGTAATTGATTCCTTTTAAGAATAAAATTACTAGAACTTGCACCCCAATAAGGTGCAATACCTATGCCGATAGGCTTATCCCATATTATTTACGACCATGAAAAGAAGTGGATGTCATGAAGAAAGCAATGATCTATCTCACCTATCCCTCTCTACCTCTCCCTCCCTCTGTCCCCCCTTCTCTCTCCCTCTTGCTCTCTCCTTCCCTCTCTACCTGTCACTCCCTCCATCCCACCTATTTCTCTCTCACTCTCTCCTTCCCTCTCTACTTCTCTCCCTCTATCACTTATTCCTCTCTACCTCTCTCTCCTTCCCCCTCTAATTCTCTCTAAGTCCCCTATCCCTCTCCCTCCCTCCCTCTCTCTCTCCCTAACTCTCTCTAGCTCTATCTTTCCTTCTCTACTTATTTCTATCCCACCTCTCTCTTCCTCCCTATCTCTATCTCAATTATCCCTCTCTACCTCCCTCTATCCCTTTACCCTTCTCTCTCTCTCTTTTTCTATCCTTCCCTCTCTACTTATTTACCCTTCTCTCTCTTTCTCTATCTCACCTATCCCTCTCTACATCTCCCTCCCTCCCTCCCCCCTTCTCTCTCCTTGCTCTCTCCTTCCCTCTCTATTTATCTATATATCACATATCCCTCTCTACCTATCCCTCCCTCCATCCAACCTATTTCTCTCACTTTCTTCTTCCCTCTCTACTTCTCTACCTCTCTCACTTATTTCTCTCTACCTCTCTCATTCCCCCTCTAATTCTCTATATCTCCCCTATCCCTCTCTACCTCTCCCTCCCTCCCTCTCTCTCACTCTCTTTGGCTCTCTCTTTCCTTCTCTACTTATTTCTATCCCACCTCTCTCTCCCTCCCTATCTCTATCTCACTTATCCCTCTCTACCTCCCTTTGTCCCTTTACCCTCCTCTCCCTCTCTTTCTCTATCCTTCCCTCTCTACTTATTTTCCCTCCTCTCTCTCTCTCTTTCTCTATCTTTCCCTCTCTACTTATTTACCCTCCTCTCCAATTCATTCCAAAAACAACACTTCCTATATAAATTTAGTTTTCCATTTTTCTATTTGTTTATTGTTTGGATTTTATAGCACAAAATAAATTTTAATTTTATTAAAAATTTATTATATTATTTTATTTAAAGAAATTTTTTATTTTATTTATTATATAAATTATTTTATTATTTTTTATTACATAAATTATTATTTATTTTATTTATTATATAAATTATTTATATAATAAAAAAATAAAATATAAATATAAATAATTTTTAGAAATCCCACAGAGCATTCACCATGATTTATTTAAGGACAAATGAAAAAATATAAAGGAATGATTTTTAAAATCATGAAAAGCTGCTTTCATGTGATGAGTTGAGAAACCTTAAAAAAAACATACAACTAAGTTTTAAAAGATTTGGAGACTTTTTCCCACGCATCCTATTAGTCCGAAGAATGGAATATTTCTCAGTCGTTACCCGCCTTTGTCTATGTAGACATTGATGGTCGTACCAAATTACCTTGGCGACAACCCTACACTCCTGCAGGCCTTAATTAATCCCACCGGCATCAAATTGCTAGAGATCCTGGTGGGCTCTCCCCACATAAATAGCCTATCGGCTAATTAAAACAACATTCATGTAATAGCCTATTGAGTAGTTGGTATGGCCCATGATTTCTCCCTACCACTATGCACCCCTTTTGCCATGCCATCTCTGTACATGATGCACATAGTAGGGGTTTAGGGAGATCTATGATCATAAGAACATGTCGGCCATCAATCAATATAGTGTCAACCATCTGAAATACTCTTGAGAACAGAAAATAGTAAGCTCAACCATAGAAGATTAAGTCTTAACCTCACTAAGGGGATCCTAGTAGACGAAAGGGTATAAAATTTATCCACAAAAGGAATGGTATCTCATGTGGAGCATGAAGAGAGAAAAAACCCATGATATATAAAATAAAATAACCTTTTTCAAAACCACAAATATTAGCATAGAAAAAAGAGAAAATGACCAAAAATGAACTTATTTTGAGGCACTAGTCTCTACTAGGACTCTAGCTTGAGATCAATTAAATTTTCATCTTCCTCTTTATTAGTGAGCCATGCCATTCATCTAAAAGCTTCCATATGCATCAACACTAATGTGCTAATCATTTCATCATCTACATCACAATTGTTGATGCCTACTAGAGATTATTTGTGGATATTTAAAGCTTTGAAAGGTAGAAAATGGAGGCCATTGTACACCCATGTTTGCTAACACTAGAAGCTATGCCAAAATTATTGGACTTTAGGAAGGTCACCTTGAGAATGAGATTTTATTTTAAATAACTAAGTCTCTACTGTAAAGATGGTTGTTGTTGCACCAAAATATTGACTTGTTAATGCCCAATACAACCACCATAGTTAATGAATCTATGAGAGGTGGTTAATCCATGTCATGAACCTGAGAATTGCACTACATAGCACAAGGAGACCAAGGGCACACACCTTGCAAAAATTCCCCCACCACAAGTGAGGGGTTCAAACCCGTGACCCAAGATCTAATACCCATTTTTGCAAAGACAGTTGTCATTGTACCAAAAGATCAACCTATTAATGTGTGATACAACAACTAGAGTTAATAAATCCATGTGAGATGGTTAAGCTATGTCATGAACCCACACACTACTATAGAGAAGGGAGATTCACTACTCATAATTCTCTTTATTCTCAAGAGATTCCCATGGGGTGAACTGCCTTAAACTACCTCAAGGAACAACATGAGATTTTCAAAATCAGAAAGAGCAGGTCATAGAGATTTTCTAGACAAACTGATGAGGTCTCAACCAAAGGATGAGAGTGCAACGTGTTGGCATCCCTTACAGGCCAGAAACTGAGTTTTTCAGATAAAATGACAAAGTGACTACTACTATTCTAACTACTTTGAAAATCTTCGAACATGATAAAATAATAAAATATAATAGAATTGAAATAAAGTGAAGTAGATGATAAGACTAAGGAGGATAAGAGAGAAAATTCTCATAGCAAACCAAGTAATGAAGCCTCCAACACATGAATATATTCAATACTTGCATCTGTAAGATTTGGATAAAATGTTGGGGCTGTATAGGGGATTTCCTCAGTCAAACCCCTATTTTGGTGTTCCCACCTCCATGGAACACTAGATAGATAGAGAAAGATGATAGATATAAATTAATGCAATAATGATAAAAGAAATCCCCACTTAAGCAGAATAACTTGTATAAAAAATAATAGCTGATAAAATAAATATTTGCTCGAGGAGGAGAACCCATATCACAAAATATAGATGCAATAGGTAGGGGATGTGTGAAATCCCAGGATGCTCTCAAGCACAAGATAAGGAGGATAGAGCTGCAAACCTTAAGGAAGCAAAAAAGAGCAAGGATGAGAGAGAGAAGGATGTGAGAGCCAAGAGAGATGCAAAGGGTGTTGTGAGAGCTTAAGAGTTTGAGGTTGTTGTATGGAGTTGTACAAGCAAGAGATAGAGAGTAGGAGGCTAGAGCCAAAGCTAGAGAGAAGATAGAAGACCAAATGGATTGAAAAGATAACATTTAAGGAAGGAAAACAAGCTTCCCAAGATGTTACAAAGCATCCCAGTTTGTTACTACCGACAAAACTTGCTGACAAGTTGCAAACATGCTCAAAAGCGACCGTTTGAATGTTCAAATGTCATGGGATGCTAATGCACCACATAGAAATCTGCGTAGTGTGCTAGTCTCCAGAAACATCATGCTAAAAACCAACACAAAAGTAAAAATCATAAGGGTTGATGGAAATCAGACATGCGAAGGTAGCTACTAAAAAGTGGTCTTTGGGCATTTTGAGATGGAAGAAAGGTTGATGTAGTAGCTAAAATGAGCTTACACACATTCTAGGGGAGTGGACACTAAAGTGGATACAAAAATTTATGTGAAATTGGAAGGGGTGCCATTTTATGATATTACAGCTATGCTACTCAACACAAGGAGACCAAGGGCACACACATGCAACAAACTCCTTAATCATAGGGGATGTTTTAGGATTTTTTAGTAACTAAAAAAAATACTAGACTCTCAAACCCTAGAAATGCTAGAATTTGTTTGAGGAATGGATAATTTAGGAATGGTGTTTAGTTTAGCATAGAAGAATCATTGAGGTTGGAATATCAACATACACAAACCACTTACCATATGCCCTATTAACTTGTAGTAATAATCAATTCATAATTGCAAGGGGAAAAACATTGGTGGATGCTCATGAATATGTCATATAATTTCTCAGCAATTTGTTATTAATAAGAAAAGGAACATAAAATGGGTGAACCTTAGGACACTTGGTTATTTATGTTCCTACATACACTTATGGTATTTTAACACTTTATTCATCTACTTCAATCATATTAAATTTTTCAGTCTTCTTAGAATAATTATTAACTTTCTTTCCTAATAATCAGCCTAAGAAACCATTGAAGCATTATATATCTCATGAAAAACATGAGTGGAGGCGAGAATGGGAATGGAGGGATTTTTTTAAATGTTGAAAGAGAATTGGATAGGGAAGATGATCTTGATGGTGATAGAGAATCTTGTTGTTGCCTCCTCTTTGCCTTTGGCTGGTCATTGTCTATGTGGGTCAAAAGGAGACTAGAGTAGAATGAGAGGTGTCTTTTCCTATGGGGTTCAAATCACTGGCCTCCTTTAGGGTGTTTTTCTTTGGGTAGTTCTCGTGTGCTGCTCTAGTCCCATGGGCTGGGGTTTTTTGTTTGTTGTTTGTTCAAAACTACTCACCTCCTAGTTTTGGGTTTCAATTCCTTGGTTGCAGATTTAGCCTTAGTGTTCTCTCTACCTCCTTTCTTAAGGATGGTATCGTTTGGTGTGTGCATCTATTCTTTCTAGATCTGACAACATGGATGGCTATCTTGGTTGTTGGCTGGAGGTTTCCTTGTGCATGTACGCCATAGTGGTTCCTATTTTTATGGGTTTGAAGAGCTTCATTAAGAGATTTTTTCTTGACAGATCTTTTATAAATGACACTACCTTTTGGGGAATGTAGGCTCTCATTTTTAGGTGCAATATCTCCACTATTGAACTCTATATTGACCTCTCTTACCATTTTTTCCTTCACTCATTTGTGGAGGGCTTCAAATTAGGTTGTTCTAAATGTTTTAGGATTTGGTGCCTAATGTTTGACCGCATCCTTTTTGTATGTTACAGTGTTGGATGCCACGATGGTGCTAGATTTGGAGGTGTTTGGATGGTTTCAAATGGAAGTGCTAGAGAATTTGTGACTGGGGATTTCTCCTCTATGGCTTGTTATTCTTGTGCTCAACTCTATTTAGCTAGCTTACTCAGGTTTTACCTTTTTCTTACTTTATTATATTTAGGAGAAAGGTTTGTTTTTCCCATGTGGTTAAGGTTGTTTTGGGCTTGGCATCCATGTTCTTGGTTCATTTCTCCTTCGATTGGAACAACTATAAATTCCTTATGAATATGGTTAGAGGGGTCTTGGTTGTCCAGAGCTTGACTCTAGGGTTCTTTGTCTATTTCACTCAAATCGGAAAACAATTGTTGGCCTCTTGATGCAAAGGTGTTTTGGAGGGGTTATCTTGAAAGCCTGATTTGTTTGGACAACCCATTTGGTTTTAAAGGATAAGGGTTTTTCTACCCTTATGGTCTTAGGGATAGTGACTACCCTTATTTTTTCTTTGATTTCTAGGATTTTATCAATGTCATCTTCAAAACCCAGATTGTCATGGGGTTGAAGGGAGTTTTTTTTGTTTCTTCTCGTGGTATTTTTTCTCTCTTGTAGCATGCATAGTCTAGTTATCCTATTAAGGTGGATAATTTTTTTGTGGGCATGTTGGGAGACTTTCTTTACTCTTATTGGACTTCTCTTTCACTACTCCTATTGAGGTGGAGTATGATCCTATGGAGGTGGAGCTCAAACTCACTACTAAGGAGGGTTTTTGGTGGTAAGGGACTCTTATTTCCCTTGGGTTTATTTTCCATTCTATACTGGAAAAAATTTGAAGTTGTTTCATGAGGGTTGCTGCCCTTTCTTTAGTTTTTTAAGCTATAGAATTTCACTAGTTTTCCCCTATCTCGAGTGTGTTCTAATTTTATTTTCTTCTTGTTTATTTATTTGCTTCTAGTCTCTACTTAAATTTCATGCTCTAGTCAAAAGCATGGTTTGTTGGTAGTTCTTTAGGCTCACTACTAGTGAGTCTTGTAGGAGTTGAGAAAATACAACACCACAAACTCTGAAGATCACTTGCATGCAAATAACCTGTCACAAAAGAAGAGACGGAGACAAACAAGCAAGGGTTCTCTGAAAACTAAACATGTATATATCAGAGAGAATGAGAGAATGAATTGATATGAAATATAATTGGATCAATCCTTATAAAAAGGAGATCATGTAAAACCTAATAAAACCTTATAGGATAACATTTAATAATTAATATAATTATTAAATGTCACATTATGCAAACTAACATGAAATCTTAAGAAGGGAATAAAGGTAACTTAATCAACATAACTAAGTTAAGACCTTTACTCTAACACCCCCCCTTAAGATGAGCAACAATGCAGCTACAAACAAATGCAAAAAAACAAAGGTAACTACAATGCAAGAAGGAAAACATGGGTCCCGACAACTAGGCCAGATCAGGTACCCAAATACAACCAAATCTCTGTAAAATGTAGAAGTAGAGAAAAACTCATGGGAAAAAGCTCTACTCCAAAAAGAGATGCAAAATGCCAAAAAAGAAACATCACTGAAGTAGAAGAAGTTGCAAACAATTGTCGAAAGAGGACTGCTATGGTGCTGAAGAACCTCCGCTGAAGATAGGATGATCAAGAACAAGAAGACAACAATTTGCATAAGTGCCCAAATGACACTACTTGAATTAGATGGCAAACAAAGGGAAACACCTGGAATGAAGATACAGATGGCACAAGAACCAATAGTTTGAAATACTGATCAACTAAGAATGGAAGATGCCTTCCAAGGCGAAACCAAGGAAGAATTAACACGAATAATATAATAACCCCCTCATAATGCTGAACTAGGAGAGCCTGACAGATCCATTGAAATGATGTGAAAACACCCTGTAGTGCATGAAAGAGAAGAAACACCTGAAAGTGCGCAAGATAGCACCTGCAATTGAAAAAGTGGTGTGCAAAACAAAGCACACACGCATGAGGCTGGAATCATATGGATCCATGGTCATCGTGGAGGGACACTCACCGGACAAAGGTGTGATGGAAAACAAAGGAAAACTACACAACCCCCCATGGTATGGATTCAATGCCATCATGGAGGGATACTCACCGGACAAATATGTGATGGCAAAACAAAGGCAAACTACACAACCCCTCATGGCACTTTATAATAATAGTGTGAGTACAAAATATGGCACAACCTTATGTGCAAAATCCTCAAAAGATGCATGTACAATAGTGTGGCACTTTATCTCAGTGTGTTTACATAAAAGATAGCTTAAAAATGATGCTCAAAATGTCCTCAAAGGACAAAATGCTAGAAATACATGAAGAACAGCAAAAAACAAAGCATTCCGTGCAAACAAAAAGTTTCTGAGAGCAAATATGTCCAAGTAATCCACCAGAGTGTGAAAATACAAATAACTGAATAAAATATACCTGGAGTGAAATCTAGAAAAATGGCATGGATGAAACTGAAGAGCTCTGAAATACGGTTCCAACGCTGCTAAGATTGCGAAAAACGGAGAAACTGATCAAAAGTTATGAGCTTGAGACTCAAAATAGCCCCTTTGTCTTCAATTAGCTATAGAATAAACCAATGGAAAAATGAAGTGATGAAACCCACACCACTGGAAAAATGAGAAAACCAGCTTTCTAATGATATCTCATTTGCCAAAAACTGATATCATATGCCCAAGTTATAGCCTTTGGAATAAAATAGCTCCAAAGAGGGAAAAAACCAGTGCTGGGTTAAATTTGATGGTCATACGGCCGTTGCAACAAAAACAATATGTTAAATTTGACGACCAAATGGCCGTCACTGTAAATGTGTGACAGGGCATATACATGAAAAATTTGTTTTTTTTAAAATAAAAAATACAAATAAAAAAAAACTTTACAAAATAATTTTTTTTTTGATAAAAAAAATTTTTAAAAAAATTTGGAGGTGGGGAGGCATGTGGCCCACCCCCACCATACCCCTGGGCAGTGCGGGTACATTGCGTAACACTGTGCAGGACTGTGCAACGTCCCACCCGGCCTAAGCAAGCCGTAAAAAGGCTTTACTTTATTTTTTTGATTTTTTAAATAAAAAAAAAATGCAGGTACAATTTTTGTAATAAAAATTTCGGACGAAAAGAAAAATCTGAAATTTTTTTTGTTTACCAGGAATTTGTTATGGATTCGCACGCAGACGACAGCTGTACGACTATAGTTGTAAAAAAAATTTGCCCTAAAATTTGACTTTGTCCAAAATGGACGAATGAATAGTCGATTTAGGGGTTTTGGACCGCTGCGGATGCAATGGCGATGTCTGTTTGAGCTGAAAATGCTTCAAAATTGCAGGTATGTCCTAGATCAAGAAAACGAGCCCCGAACCCTTGAAGCTCCAAAAATCTTCAAAACAAAAACAAGTAGCAAGTGTGGAGCTCTGATACCTTGTAGGAGTTGAGAAAATACAACACCACAAACCCCAAAGATCACCTACATGTAAATAACCTATCACAAAAGAAGAGATGGAGACAAACAAGCAAGGGTTCTCTAAAAACTAAAAATGTATATATCAGATAGAATGAGAGAATGAATTGATATGAAATACAATGGGATTAATCCTTATAAAAATGAGATCATGCAAACCCTAATAAAACCCTAATAGGAAAAAACCTAATAGAAGCCCTAATAGGATAACATTATGCAAACTAACGTGGAATCTTAAGAAGGGAATAAAGGTAACTTAATCAACATTATTAAGTTAAGACCTTTACTCTAACAAGTCTCACTCTTATTTTTTGGTTATCCCACTTTCTATGAGTCACCCCTCTCTCACCTCAATGGATTCTTTGTAAATGGATACAAGCCCTTCCCAAATTTTACTTGATCAAAACCATTGAAGCATTATTGATCAAAGGTAATGCACTATCCTTATATTCCTCCATCATCATCATATCTAATAATGGCACAAAGACTTTCATTTGTACTAGTACTTGTGCCATACCATAGAAAACATAACTAGGAAAATTACTTATTGGGTCATTGGATGGAAGAGGGATATTTAGATTTTCTTTAAATTCCATTGTATTGATCTCCTTCTGCACAAGTTTTTATTTCATCTTTTTCTACCCAAATTTCAAGTTCTAGTAATTTTATTTCACTAAAGGTGGAGCAATTGTATCACACAATATTTCAATTTTATTATCTCTAGTTTCAACATTCTTTCTTTTTAGGTAGAAACTTGCTCTCATTTTATTGTTCTTTGGTAAAAATTCCACTTGGTTTCCCTTGATCAAAAACATATATTTTATTTCTCATATTATAATTTCTCATAATTGGAGCTATAGTAGAAGCAGTCAAGGGTCTAATCTCCTCATATGATGGATTTCTTAACTTCACCTCATAACCAAAATATTCCATATCATGTAATTTTATAATTTCTAATGATACAATCCTTGGGTAAGTGCATTGATTTGTGACACAATTTAGGTGCCAAATTGAAAAAACGTTAAAAAAAAACCCGAAATAAGCCATTTGGTGCACACCAAATGGCTTAGTAGACATAAAAGTTAGCAATCGGGTTTCAAATCCTAATTTTGTCTTCAACCCACAGCTTGAGGAAGAGGTTTTCAGGTTTGCAACTTACGTTTGCCAAATCTCTTCCATTGTTTGCATCCTTAGCTTGCCATTTTCCATGAGGATGTCGCCAACACGTCAGAGTGGTCGAATATTGCAAAGAGGTATGCATTTTTATTCTATTTATTTCGAATTTGATTTAGAATAAAAATTTAAATAGGTTTTTATAATAAAACTTTGTTCTAATTCTCGGGGAATGAATCTCCACCTCGAAACATTGAGAATTCACAATCACCCACTCATGAAGAGCATCCTATACAAGAACAACCTAAAACCCCTCCATCAATTCATAGGCATCCTCAAGGAACACAAGAAAATATTCTAAATCAAATTGAAAACAATAAAATAGTATTTCAACAAATAATTGCAAGATTAATCGAGCATGTCGAAACCCACCCTTATAGGAGAGCAATTGTTGAATCATTGAAGTCAATTGTAACTTATGTAGGAGAAATGAGCGAGCAAATGAATTTATGGTCAAATAAGAGGCATGAGATGGGAAAAATTTATGCTGCTGGTTTGTGATATGCAGATGTCAAAAAACTGAAAATTAGCAAAGCCGATTTATGTGCCCTATTTATAGACCCAAAAACCAATGAACCATTGTCTCATGCATGCAGGAGGTTCCCCATCCATTAGTGCTACCATGAGTTAATTAAGAACAAATTTTGGGATTGGTGGTGGATGCTATTTGACAAACCTCCATGCAATAACCATAAGGTTTTGCAATACTTTTTGAGGAAACTCTATTGCAATTTTTTCATCAATAAAAGGATAAACTATTTTGACATCTTATACTTTCAGAATAGAGGTGGGGGATCCAAACATGATAGACCTGTTGCACGATGTAATCAATATTTGGCACCAAGAGCCTTAGGTAGATCCATGGTGGAGCATGTCATTGTTGCTTCCATTGTTAAGGATAGTGTAGAGGTGGACACGCTGAAGTCGCTTGACTCACTCACCTAGACCATTTTACAATGTGTGAGTCCTCTAGTAGAGCCTGGTGTGGAGGAGACGTGTAGCCCCCGAGATCCACCCCACCATTGTGGTGCTTGTGGTGTTGTTTGCACCTATGATTATCAGAGTGCTCATGATGTAGCTACACATCCTACATCATTTGCAAAGGCAATGTCTTTCATAGATGATATTATGAATAATACATTGGGCATTGGCACTCAGGTAAAATTTAGCAAGTTATTATAATGTTGTTTATTAAATTATATTTTGAAATTTAAGAATAGCTAAATTAGTATAATTTTGATAGGATGAAATTTTAAGGTCGCACTGTTCATGAGGCATGCTCTATTCTTACAGACCCTTATACATTCTCGACGATGATTCCACAAGTATGCAACTAGTATTAAAGATATTATTATTGCATTTGAATAGTTGAATGCTATATTTGAATGTTTGTCTCATAAAATGCTTTGGATTTCAAACAGTTTCCTCATGCACCTTCTTCCTCCACACCTCGTGATTCATATCCTCAAACAACGTACACTTAGGTAGCCTTTATTCATTAATGGTGTTGTAAATCTATGTTAGCTAGTTTTCATAATTTTGCGTATATACGAATCTAAAAAATTGATGAGAAACACAAAATTGCATTTGTATTCCTTGATCGTGTCACATTATTTTCTCCTAATTCACTTTTTGTTCCTTTATTCCTTCCTAATCCCTTACCATTAACATTTAATAGTTCACCCTATTTTCCATGATCCCCTCCTAGCCCATCCCACTAATATCTTCTATTCCATGTTATGTGTCATTATGTCCTTCTAATCCCATCTTATTGTACCCATTATTATTTCACCCTAGATGTTCCATGATCCCCTATGTTCCACCCTTTGTTCCTTTATATCATCCTATGCTATACCATATTTATCCACGTTTCATCCTAGATAACTCTTCTCTATTATTGCTGCACAAAGGTCAAGTTCGCACTTTGTGTACTATAGTCAAACCCTAGACACCTCCTAATTCACCCTATGTTGCATTATTCCCTAATAATCACATCCCATTAACCTCTAATTTTCCACCCTATATTTTGTTATCCCATCCTAGTCCATCCCATCAATCTATACTAGTCCATCCTATATTCCATTAATCCCTTTGGTGTAGAGGCACCACTCTTTTCTATGTTTCTTCATTAAGTGTCTGATAGGAAAGGTGTGTTAGGATGTTTAAGTTGAGTTCTTCATTCTTAATAATGTCCAATGTGACCATTCTATTTTAGTTGATCAACTTTGAGGGGCTTTTGTATTCATCTTGTAAGGTTTACAAATCATGTGGAAGGAATTGCCAAATTTGACAAGGGGTTTCAAGGTAGATAGGATGATGTTTTCTTGAGTAATTCATGATTTCCTAGTTGAATAAGATCTCATTAGAATATTTTTAATAGTTAAGGTGTTTAAGAGGGTCTAGGAAACAATAAAGAGTCAAAACTTGAAAGTGCCAAATTTGTAATGAAACAGTCATGAGAGGTTTAAAAAGTATTTTTAAGGAAGTTGGGCATTGGTTTGATTAGGATAAGCCTTTTAAAGGCATGTAAACTCATTTTGTAATGTTGGCTTGAAGTTTGAAGCATTGGCAATAAGAATATCTATGTTTTTCATCAATTTTTTGACTTTTCTTGTCATTTGTAGGCCTGTACGAGCCCGTACAGATTGATTGTGCCATGTAAATCATTTTAATTTATGGTGGTAGGTGTTAAAAATATTTTTGAACAATTTTGAGGGAGATCCATTGTGATTTGTGGTAAATATCCTTGTTTTCTCGTGATAGACCGAGGACACACTATTTGAGGGTTTTGTAATGAAAATCATGATTTAAGGGCCCTTACACCGACTGTACCTACTATAACTAGTGTAATGGGACCTAGGGAGTTTTATTAGGTTGTAGGTTGCATTATTAGAGTTTTGGAGAAGGAACTAAGGAGATAAACTTACTGTCTTGATGAGTTTTGTGAAGAAAAACAATGAAGATGGAGCCTTGGGTCTAGGGTTTGTGGAAATCAATGAGAGTGTGGAGTTTTTCCCAACTTTTGAACATATTGGGGTCATAATAGACATGTTTTCATTGGTGACATGGTCTAGGAGGTTGTGAAAGTTGGACTTTGAATAAACCCTCTTAACTTAGCATGAAATTGAGTGTTTTGGAGTTTGCTATATTGGATGTGTCAACCTTGGGTGTTGATTGTGATTTTAGAGGTTTGAGGGCATAGGAAATTCTGCCCCAAGGTTTCAAGTATTTGTGTTAAGTTTAAAGGTATGTTTCTTTGTAAATCTTGCCTAATTCATGGCCTAGGACAACATTGAGGGTCTAATTTCAAGGGATTGGTCCAAAAGACTTGTATCTAGTTAAGAGATAAGTTGTATAAATCTGAAATGGGTATCTGAGTCCACCTTTTTATTGTCAAGTGTTTTGGAAAGCATGGGAGTTAAAGGCCAAAAACTGAGTTTGCACTACTACTAGGTTATATGGGTGAAAGTGAGAAATTAGACTCTCGATTGTTGTCAAGATTTGATGATTGTTTGGATTACTCTAATAGGAAATTTTAATCTTGTTAGATGCCTCTTGAATGCAATTTGTCACTTTGAATGAGTTTGAGCCCCCTCTCTGCATCACCCTTATATTCCCATCACATTACCCTCTCTTATTTCACCTTATGTTACATTATGCCCTCTTGGTCTTTATATCAATATGATACCTGAGATATTGTTTCATTTTTAGTTGTTGACAAGATACAACCCTGGTGATGTTGGTGGCATGATGGACCATGGAGCTGCTACAACAATAGCTAGCTTTTATCCATTGAGATAGGTATGGAATAGATTAGTCGATTTGACATTATATTTTCTCTTTTATGGTCTATTATAGAAAATTTTCACGATAATTTAATGTAGTTTAATTTCTATCTTGATGGTTTCTAAAAATGGTTATCACTCCAGATCATGGACGTGGTGATGCTGTAAATGTGCATGATGACTATATGTATGTGGTAAGTGATTATATATTCTATTATATGCCATTCCACAATTCAATTTTTATGTTTTAACATCTTTAATTTTTATTGTATCATTTGAAGGTCTAGAGTGAAGAGAGGAGGACTAGCAAGTGTGTTTGAAAGACAAGAGAAGTAATAGTCATTCCATCCAGCCAAATTTCAAAGGCAACACGGGATCTATTTCCTTCCCCTAGAGGGAAATGACTATGTATTAGTGTTGTTTTTTGTATGCCTATGTGGCATTTTGGAACATATGTTTTGTACTATTGATATATACGTGACATTTTATGTCCATATGGCTCTTTTGTACTAAGCCTGTATCATTTTTTTGGATATATTGTATATACTTTTATCAATATATATCATGGTATAGCCTTTTGGCCTTTTGATTAAAGTAAATCTTATTTTGCTACTGCCATTCTTGAATGATGTTATCATGCGTATCATGTAATTTGTATACTTGACTGTTGTAGGCATGGATTTTTTTTACATCTAATGCTTTATTAATTATTTTCGAATGCTCAATAAGCCCCATTGAAAGTGTATTATGTAAATGAGCTCCATTCGTGGTGGTTTGTATCCTTTGGAATGCTTTAATTAATTGTTACTCACTTATTCACATGTATTCTTCAATTATTCACATGTATAATTCACCTATATTGTGTGTATTTACATGTATGCTTCATGCTTCCAATGCATAGCAACAAAAATATTTTGGGGGAAAATTTGACAAACCAAAAGTATAATAGTTTGTGAAAAAACCAGGAAAAATTTTAGAACAAGAGATAAAATTTTTTTTTAAAAAAATTAAAAAGTATTTCCATAGCATATAGAGATATAGAGAGCAAATAAAATAAATATTTTAACTAATGAATTATAAAAAATGGATTTTTGTAGTTTATATTCATAACATTGATTACATTGCATTGCACATCTTTCAAAGTCAAAGCATTACTTCACTTTGCATAACTAATAACTAGATGTTGATAGATGACAAAATTTCAATTACAATATAGTTTATACAAAGTTAACCTAAGCAATTATGCAATTTCTTCACATTGCATAACTAATAACTAGGAGCAACTACCAATTGCATTTTCTTATTATGGCATTCTATGAGACTAAATTTCTTTGAGGTATTTTTTTCAAATAGTTCCTTGCCTTGTCTATGTTACCACATTTTTTATACATGTCTACCAAAGCATCTTGTCAAATGGTTCACTGCCTTCTTGCTATGGCTAAAATCCTAAAACAGGTGAATTCTAACAAGCTATGGATCCTTCAAAAATTTATATATCAAAAGAATAATACTAAGTAATAGCATAGAAAAGGTAGTGAGTTGTTTGAAAAAATGCATCAAATAAATATGCTGATGGAATACCACATTTTTCATACATGTCTACCAAAGCATCTTGTCAAACGGTTCACTGCCTTCTTGCTATGGCTAAAATCCTAAAACAAGTGAATTCTAACAAGCTATGGATCCTTCAAAAGAATATATATCAAAAGAGTAATAGTAAGCAATAGCATAGAAAAGGTAGTGAAGTGTTTGAAAAAATGCATCAAATAAATGTGGTGATGGAATTCCATGACAAGCCATAGACAAGGCAGTGAACTAGTTCAAAATATGCCTCAAATAAATGTGGTCTCATGGTGACAGAATGTCATGACAATCAAATTGCTTTTGATTGTCATCGCATTCCATCACCATGAGACCTCATTTTTTTGAGGCATTTTTTCAAATATTTCACTACCTTTTCTATGCTACCACATTTTTCATACATGTCTATCAAAGAATCATATCAAATAGTTACTTTCCTTGCTACTATAGAAGAAACCCTAAAATATTGATGTAGTAGGGGAGGTCCTACAATCTCACTTAACACAATTCCAATAATTAATCACAATCCTCAAGTCACAAATCCGCACAGCTATGGATTTTCATGACATTCCATCACCATGAGACCACATTTCTTTGAGAATTTTTTTCAAACAATTCATTGTCTTGTCTATGCTACCATATTTTTCATATATGTTTACCAAAGCATTTTATCAAATAGTTCACTGCCTTGCTGCTATGACTAAAAGCCTAAAATGGGTGGGTTTATTAAAAATACTATTCCCACAACTCATAAAAAATTTCCAATGCATCAAACATGCAAAAAATAACTGGCACATGCTTGAAATTCCCTCACAAACTGCTATCCCAAAGGATTTCAACCATTTCCACTCTTAAACCATTGAATTTCACCAAAACTCATCAAATTTTCAACTAGGGCATCACACCAAACCACTCAACTCACATTGAATGGTCAATAAACCATACACATATTTTCCCTACCCATAATTATTCTATTCCACTAAGTTACAATATGATACAATTGGTGGAATGGCTAAAAAGTCATTTTTACGCACTCAACTACTTGCAATTGACAACTTTTGCCTCAAGCGAGAAATTGCCACCACAGAAAAAGGCCTCTAAGATTGTAAAAACCAAGAGATATTTTTATAGAGGGTCCCAATGTGATCCCATAGGATTAGAAAAAAAAATTCTAAGCGTCACAGTGTCTAAATATGA
The DNA here is from genome assembly GCA_007115665.2 of Sequoiadendron giganteum. Lineage (NCBI taxonomy): Eukaryota > Viridiplantae > Streptophyta > Pinopsida > Cupressales > Cupressaceae > Sequoiadendron > Sequoiadendron giganteum. The sequence continues at coordinate 333,551,484 of CM021100.1, forward strand.
GCATGTTGAAGTTCACAACCATTTTGCACTTTGGACCTTTGAGTGATCAATCCGGTTGAACGTAGCTCAAAGAAATTTCATGTGTCTAGGTGCAAAACAAGACCATGCCTAGCGTAAATTTACCAATATAGAAATGGTGGAACAATTTGTTTGGTCACACGAGTTGTAGAACGAATGTTACACCACTTTGCAACTTTCAACTACTTGCATTTGAGAACTTTTTCCCCAAGAGAAAATTAACCACCATAGGAAAATTCCTCTAAGCTAGAAAAAACCCAAAGAATTTATTGTAGAGGGGCCCAATTTTATCTCGTAGGATCAAATGAGAAGTTTCTAAGCATCACGGTATCCAAGTAATAGAATGTTGAAGTTTGCAGCCATTTTGCACTTTGGACCCGTAAGGGATCAATCTAGTTGAACATAGCTCAAAGAGATTCCACATATTTGGGTGTGAAAGAGGACCATGCCTAGCGTAAAAATACCTATTGAGATGTGTTGGAACAATTCATTTGGTCACACGAGCTACAGAATGAAAGTTGCACCACTTTGTAACTTTCAACTACTTACATTTGACAACTTTTTCCCCAAGTGAAAATTTGCCACCACAGGAAAATGCCTCTGAGAGAGGTTATTGTAGAGGGGCCCAACACAATCTCACAAGATAATATGAGAATTTTCTAAGCATCATATTATTCGAGTAATAGCATGTTGAAGTTTTAAGCCATTTTGCACTTTGGACCCTTAAGGGATCGATCCGGTTGAATGTAGCTTGAAATGAGCCCTTGTATCCATATAGTGATTCCTTTTTGGGTAGTGAGCCCTTTGGAAGTGAACCTTTGTATATAGTTTCTCATTACTATTATATTGTGAGTTAATCCTCACTATGGTTTTTCCCTCATTGGGTTTTCCACATAAAACTTGTGTCTCTGGTATTTTCTTTTTGTTATTTGTATTTCATGTTTATACTTAATAAAAAATTAAAGTGAATGTGAAATTGAATAAGATAAGAAGTGGAAGTAATTAGATACAAATGATTCAACCCCCTCTTATTTTTCATGTGCATTTCAACACTTATCCCCTTCATCATAACATTCATTGATAAACTACAAAGTAGAAATTTTCAAGTGTACCTAAAAATAAGGCTCTAGACGATACAACAAATGATATCAAAATTTTCCTAAGGTTTCCTTCTTATGAGTGTGATATTTCAAAAGGGAAAATTTTAGTGGGGTATGCCTATCCTTGGGATTATTATCTAGCATTTTGCAGAGGACATTCAAAAGGTTTTTGTTCATTGACTCAACAAGAGCATTACCCTAAGGATAATAATTGGATGCAAATATTAAATGATCCCATGATGAAAAGCCTAGGAATTTTTTTTAATGATGTAAGTGTAGGACTGTAATCATATATTAGTAAAAATGAGCAACCAAAAAAATTCATAACATGTTTTTCAAGAAATTCAATCACTACTTTCACAATGCATTATTTACAAGCTATAGATTTTTTCCATCTAGTGTAGTAATCAGTAGTGGTTAGAATGCACCTATGTCCCACAAAATAAAGAGGGTTAATAATACCAATGAAATCAAGTCCCTACTATGCAAAGGAATGTACCTTAGGCATTGATTGAAGGGGAATACTAGAATACTTCTCCTTATTAGTAGCTATTTGTCATGTGTGGAAAGTGTGAACATATAAATTCACATCATGAAACAAGGTTGGCTTGTAATATCCTACAGTTAAAATTTGGTGTGCAGTTGCAACTCCTAAACAACAACTTGTCCAAAAATTGCTATGAAAATAATCCAATATAGTATATTCTTCTTGTTTTCCCAAGCACCTTAAGAAAATATCCTCATAGTTTTTTTTATATATAACACTATCCCTTTAAGCATGAAGTTGTTACTTTTCAATCATAGGGCATGAACCTATACAATATTCAAGAGAGGTGGAAAATGCTGATTAAGAAAATAAAGGTAATATCATTGTACTATTCATATGAGAAACATGTTCTAGATTGTATTGTTACATTATGAGACCTAGATTAGCCTCTACCATGGTGTATTTTATTTCCTAGCCTTGGACCAACTTCATAAGGTAAATTTCTAGATAAGAAATATTGCAATGTGGTAACCTATTTTCCCTTTCGATCACCAAGCTCATTTTGTGTCAACAATATTTTAATAGTGTGATTAGGTACGATTGCATATATATTACACCATAGAATGTAGTGTCTAAAATTCTTAATTTTTCTCATTAAGGCATAAATTTTTTTCTCTATGTTTAGATATGTTAATTCTATATCTTTAAGGGGAGCACTCATGAATTCCATTGGATTCTCATCCTGACGTTATTTCTTTTATGTAAGAATCACAACACATAATGATCTAATGCAAATGAATAAATATATAAAGGCTCATCATAATCAAGACTTACCAATACTAAAGCATCAACAATTGCTTTCTAAATTTCTTTGAAATTGTAGACACGTAAAATATACATGCACCTGATTCTGATCCTACTAACATCGTTTCATCTTAAATCATACTCTCAGCTTATCAACACCTTTCATCCCTTAATTAAATAAATAATTATTTATTTAATTAGGTCTTTCTCCTCTGGTAATATAATTAATCAATTAATTTAATTAATCATCTTTCTCTGTTCATTTAAATAATTCATTTTATTTAAATTAAACATTATTTGATTTAATCTAACATTACCCCCCTTAGTTAAATAAATCAAAATCATTTATTTAATTAATCCTTCCTCTCAATTTGATTCAAATCAACTCATAAATGTAAGTCTAAATTGTCACATATCCTAATTCTTCAATAAATTAATTAAGCTTTGATTAATTTAATCTTAATCTATGTCACATCCTCTAGAGAATGCAACTTTCACAATAAATCAATTACTTTGATTTATTAATTCATCTATTTTCTCTCAACATGGAATAAAGAAGGAATATTCCCTCAAATTTGAGTGGGAAGGGTACTTCCAACAATGCATTCAATGCCTCTTACATGTCCTTGTGCATTGAGCCAAGTGACATTAACTCCATTCTTCTCTCCCCCCAACATGTCACATTCAAAATTCAAATTTGAATCCAATGGCATTTATCATGCACATTGACCAAAATGTGCTCATTCCTCAACCATTCACATCTTGACAAGTGGCACTTGGCCATTGGATGTTGAATGATCCCGCATTGCTCAATTTCATTCATTCTTCCATTTTGGAAATCTATAAATGAGAGACTCTTCCTCTCATTCAAAAATCCACAATTTGAGTAAACTTATTATACTCAAATCCATCTTCATCCACAATCATATGCAAAGTTACTCTCTTCACATTGAGAGCCAATTTTGCCCATTTCAATCAATCACTCATCACTTTTCAAGATTTTCAACAAGGTTATGCTCAAATCTCTTTGGAGATTTGACCATTTCTCCATCACATACCATTGCTACTTAGGAATTGGGAAAGGGCCAATTGCAACACTTCATTGGCACCAATTCCCCCATAATATCATCATGCTATTAGCTTAATTAGGATTGAATCTCTTTTGTTTCAAGTTTATTGTATTCTTCATTTTCCTAGTTTAGTTTGAATAGATGGATTTTATGGGGAATCTCTCATACTTTTTTGCATGCATATGATCTAACAAGTAATGTTGTTTGTTGCTCTGTGCATATGCAAGTTTAGGGGTTCACAAAAATCTCACTTATATTCTCGATTTTGTTCAATCTTTGCATCTTGTTTCAACATGGCATTCAAAGGCTTGATTATTTCCATAAACCCTATAATGAATTTGTGTATAAAATTGATCTTGAACTCTTTGGAGTACAAGATGGTGACTTGATTTTTAATATGGTCTACACTCTTTCTAGGTCTATAGAGACTCTTTTATTTAAAATAACAAGTCTTGATAATTTCCCTTCAGCAACCCCGATGATGCACTTTTTGGGGTTTAATGAAATACACAATTCTCTACATCACTAGAATATCTTACATAAATCTAAGACATGATCTTCTCTTCCCTTCAAGAATACCATTAAATCATACATATAAATAAAAATACACTTATGAACCAAATTATTAAATGTTATATCCAAGGCTCATTGGAAAGTATCCCCTACATAGATTAGTTCAAAAGGTATTCACCTATACATAAATGGTCCCCATTTTATAGTGAATAATTTTATCAATCTATCTTCATGTACTACAATCACCTAATTATACTCAAAATACCCATCTAAAAATTTCATGATTTGAGGCACATTCACAATCTATAATACTTCATCCAATCAAGGAAGTTAATAATTATTATTTTCTGAAGGATGGTTGAGGCTCTAGAAATTGACACATATATGGTTTTTCCCATTCTTCTTTTTGATAAGAACTAGGTTATCTATCCATGTTGAATGACGAACCAAAAATATTATTCTTATAGATAACAATTTTTAAATCTCCTTATAAATTATTGGCTCCAATAATGCATTGACAAGTCATTTTCATTATTCGAATGGATTTGTATTAGACTTGAGGGAAATTGTATGTGTGATGATTGAAATATCATAATTCTTTAAATTCTCATGAATCCAAGCTATCACATCATGATACAAAATAAGAACCTTAATTATAACTTTATTCTCTATTGGATTACAAACCTTTCCTATGAAAAAAATATTTGATTCCTCAGTTGTGTCCATGTTGTAAGTATAACATTTATTTGGTATTGAATCTATCTTATAAAATTTGTTCATATGCCTCAAATGATAAAAATATAGAATACATTCCAATTGAACCATTCATTGAGGAATTGTATTGATCTTTAGATTGACTAATCCTCTAAGGTCTAACTCAAATTCCTTAGGTTTTGCTTCATTTATTATTTTGGTCACAAAAAAGTATGATCTAGTGTTGAAATCTATTATGTGATTTTCTTCTTCTAATAGCTAAAAGTATGTGATGTTATCCCACACAAAGTATGTAGAAGTGAGTTCCACTATCAAATTATTCAAACTAGACAAAGATAATTGTAGTAATTTGTTGGTTGTATGAGCCAATGCATCAACAACATGATTTTTGATCCTAGGGATCAAGTGGATGATGAAGGCATACAAAATTTCTATCAAATCACATATGTGATGATGATAATTAGCCAAAATTGTATCATGAAAATAGTATTTCTTATGCACTTACTTTATAATTAGTTTAGAGTCCCTAAAAACTTGTAATATTTTTTCCTTCTTAAGAATAGCCATCAAGAGTCCATGAACTAGCACTTCATATTCTACAATATTATTTGCAAAAAAATTGTAGTCTATGGTCCATGAACAAATGTATTGCATTAGGATTTATTAGCTTGAAACTAGCTCCGACACCCTATTTGGATCTAGAACCATCAAATCTTAACATCCAAATCTTGGCATCGTTTTTACTATTTGGATGTGCCTGATATTCTTTTGGTGGTACTTGTTCATCTTGATCTTGCTACCTGCAAGACCACTTGATTGGTATAGGTTCTTCCTTTAGACCAACCTTTTTTGAATCCGAGATATTTAATTGATATTTGATCTTTTCTACTACTACTTGACAGAAGAAACATTTAAAATCTGAATTTGAGACATAGTGAACTTTGCATCAACATTGTAATAAAAAGTCATTGAATTTTACTTTATTCTTTAAAATTATATAATAATTAAAAGATTTAACCATAAATTCCTAAAATCCTTCAAATATTCCACCCTCCTCATCTAAACAAATATATTCATTAGTTTCAATCCATAATTCCATGCTATTGGTAATTTGAGTCAAATCATGAATATGCCAAGTTGTATCATGTAGAATCATTAATTTCCACTCCATAAAGCTTTTAGAGTGTATGCACCTAGATCATCCTCCAAAAATAACACTTCATTATTCTTGGTTATATTATATTATTATATACTTCATTTTGGGTTCTTTTTCAAGCCTAATTTTATTGTCCATGTTGAAATGCACACAAGACAACTGAGAGGGGGGGTGAATCACTTGTATCAAAACCTTTACTTATAAACTTAATCAATTCCAATTTATATTTAATATTTTATTAAGTATGAACATGAAATGCAAATAACATAAACACAATACCATAGACACTAGATTTACGTGGAAAACCCAATAACGGAAAAAACATGGTGAAGATTAACTCACAATATAGTAATAATGCAATACCAGATACATAGGCTCACTGCCCAAATACAAAGGCTCACTACCCACATCAAGGGATCAACACCTTAGGACTCACTATCTAGAAAGAGAGGCTCACACCCTAAATAAAATACAAAGAAATAGATAATGATCCACCACTAGAAGCTACACACACTTCACAACTTTATCAGAAGATTATGAATATGTAATGAAGTATTGTTGCCTGAATTCGCTCTTCCACACTCTTCTCTTGCTCGAATCAAATGATGAATGGATATAAAATTTTCTACAACTCAACTTGATTTTATACCATCTTCAACCTTAGAAACATTCTCCAAGGTTGGCTACTCAACATTTCCACGGTGGATATGAATATGAGAGGACCAATTACATATTTAATTTAGGACCCAATCAACATTTTGGATGACACACATGCTTCTTCAAGTCGATGAAAAAGTCAAATGTAATGTGTAGAAACTAGATCAGCCAAACCTAATGAAAACACAAATGAAATTTTAAGTACATGCATAATTAGCAAGATAAACACACACGAATTGCTCAACACACATCACCAATATTTTTACCATCTTTGAGAAAAAATTAGACACATTTGCAACAAATTCAAAAAATGCGGAGAACACTTCACCAATTCAACCAGGACAACTAGCAAAACACAAAGACTTTGGAGCAAGTCTTCCAGAGCTCCAAACCACAAGAAAATTTGTCAAAACAAAGAAACCATCATAAAGAGTAATCTCCCAAATCCACAAGATTTGAGGCCAAAGAACAAAAGACTACAAAGCCAAAAAAATTATCCCAGTCAATAACCCGATCACTCTCAAAAACCAGCTCACACATCGGTGAACATAATTTTTACTTTCCATCACACCAAAAGTTGAAACTCAAAATATAGAATCCATTTAAGATTATGAACACACCATCAGATCCACATGGGTATTGAATCAATATAGAGAGAATGTGGACGACATTACTAGAGAACGCTCATAATAGAACTTCAACACTGATTTCCTTATTTCTCAATTTTTCTCAAAAGCACTTGGAAAATAACTTATTCAACCTACAAAGTGTTGAAATCAATGAAAAAATTAATGAAAACACCACCAAACACATCCATACTTGAAAAAATACCCCCCTTTGTCATTGATGGCAACACATGATGTGAAAAACCATCAAAGACAATATACACAATTCTCAAAAGTGACAACCTACCAAGCATAGAAAATACACTATCTCTCTCCCATATTCTACATGATTTTTAGAAGAGACAACTTACCAAGCATACAATTTTCACATGATTCTCTCTCCTTGTTTTACATAAATGGAGAAGGATATTTTTACCATATGAAGCTCTTATTAATCCCCCTAAGGAATACATCCACGTCACATACTACAATAATTCACTTCTCTACTCCCCCTGAGGAGTATACCCCAATCATCAGTCTAGAACAAAAGAGTTTGTGAATCTACTAGACTGATGCACCTCCATGTGCACTTAGTTCAAAGAAGGGGCAGAAACCCCTAACTTCCCTCTGAGATACTCAAAAGTATCCTTTGGAAGGGCCTTAGTGAATATGTTTGCAACTTGTTCTTTGGTAGGTACATATTCAAGTCTTAGTTCATTCCTCAATACTTTCTCCCTCAAGAAGTGATACTTGATATATATATTATTTTTTCTAGAATGCATTACTATATTCTTTGAAATTTTTATAACACTTGTATTGTCACAAAATATAGAAGTAGGTTCATCACTCACCATGCCTATGTCCATCAAATTTTGTTTCATCCAAAGTACCTATGTACAATAGGATGTTGCTGCAATATATTTTGCTTCAGCAGTGGATAAAGAAACTGAATCTTGCTTCTTAGTCAACCAAGAAACTAATCTTTCTCCAAGAAATAATGCTCCTCCAATTGTACTCTTTTTGTCATCTACACATCCATCCCAATCAGCATCAGTGTAAGAACTCAACGTGAAATCATTGTTCTTTGGATACAATAGCCCATAATTTGGAGTTCCTTTAAGATCTCTGAATATCCTCTTCACAAATTTAACATCTATTTCCTTTGGTTCTGCTTAAAATCTTGCAACTAAGTATACTGCATACATAATGTCATGTCTAGTAGTAGTAAGATACAACAATCCTCCAATCATGGATTTGTACATGCTCTAATCAACTTTATCAGATTCATCATCTTTACTCAACTTGCATCCAATTACCATAGGGGCACATGCCGGTTTAGAATCATCCATTCAAAACTTCTTTAACAATTTCTTAACATAATTAGATTGTGAAATTAATATCCCTTTGCGAGTTTGATTAACTTGAAGCCCAAGGAAGAAATTCAATTCACCAATCATAGAAATTTTAAATTTTGTTTGCATCTCTTTAGCAAACTTCTTACACATACCTTCATTACCACCAAAAATGATATCATCAACATATACCACAACTATTAGTATCTTGTATTTCTCAAATTTGAAGTAAAGATTGATGTTTGCAGACCCTTTGTTGAATCCCTATTTTGTTAATTATTTATCCAATCTAGCATACCAATCTCTAGGAGCTTGCTTTAGTCCATATAATGCTTTCTTTAGCTTACAAACCATGTTTGGTTTTTATGACAATGAAAAACCTTCTACTTGCTCCATATATATTTCTTCTTCCAGTTCCCCATTCAAAAATGCAGATTTGACATCCATCTGATATACTTTAAAATATTTATGGGTTGCAAATGCCAAGAACATTTTAATGGCTTCTATTCTTGCTATAGGTGCAAAATTTTCTTCAAAATATATTCCTTCAACTTTTGAGTATCCTTTACATACAAGTCTTTCTTTATTTCTTACCACTTCGCCATCTACATTCAACTTTTTTTTGAATACCCATTTTGAATAGATTACATTCTTGTTTGTAGGTCTAGGGACTAGTTCCCATGTCTCATTCTTCTCTATCTGTTGTAATTCCTTTTTAATTTCTCTAACCCAAATTTCATCATCACATGCTTCATTCATAGTCTTAGGTTCTATTTGAGAAAGTAAACACAAGTTTACCTCAACTAGTTTTCTTCTTGTCTTAACTCCTTCACTTTTGTCTTCAATTATCTATTCCCCGGGAAGATTTTTTTGAACATATTTACAAGTCTTAGGTGCAGGTTCTGGATTTTATTCTTCTTCTTCACTTTTCTCTTTTTCTTCATTTTCTCCTTCTTGTATTTGTGAACAGATAGGCTCATCAAGTTCAACTTAAGTTATCTCCAGAGGTCTATACATAGCTTCATCAACTTTCACATTAGTACTTTCAATGATTTTTCTCAGCCTCTTATTAAAACATCTATAAACCTTACTGTTATTTGAATATCCAAGGAAAATTACTTTATCACATATAGCATCAAACTTTCCAAGATTTTCTTCATCTCTTCTAATGTAACATCTACTACCAAATACCTTAAAGTATTTCATAGTAGGAGTCTTACTAGTCCATAACTCATAAATAGTCTTAGTATTGTTACCTTTAAATGAACTCTATTAATAATGTAAACAATAGTGTGAATGGCTTCTTTCCAGTACACATCAGGAACATTTTCTTCTTTCATCATACTTTTGGCTACCTCTTGCACATTTTGGTTCTTTCTCTCAACAACTCCATTCTACTATGGGGTTCTAGGAGGAGAAACATGTCTTTTTATGCCATGCTATTCACATAATGAATTGAACTCCCTAGATGTAAACTCTCCACCTCCATCAGATCTTAAGCATGTAATTCTCAAGTTTACTTAATTTTCTACTCTTGCCTTCAACACTTTGAATTTTTCAAGATCTTGTGACTTTTATCTAACAAATGTAACCCATGTCATCCTATGGTAATCATGAATTAAAAGCATAAAGTACATGTCACCATTTAGCATTCTTATTCTTGTAGGACCAGAAATTTCTGTGTGGATTAATTCAAGCATTTTGGTAGATGATTGATCCTTTGTTTTGAAACTATTCCTTGTCTTTTTTCCCATTTGACAACTTCTACAAATTGAATTTGAAGGTTTTGTGATTCTAGGAAGATCTCTCACAACTTCTCTAGAATTGACCCTAACCATATTATCAAAATTCACATGTCCCATCCTCTGGTGCCAAAGCCAACTCTCACTGATTTGAGAAACAAAACATTGACTATCACCAGCTTTGAGTTGATAGATGTTTGCATGAGGTCTTCCAATTGCAACCATAGTTCCAGATCCTTTTCTAATCTCACAAGTGTTATCTTGAAACATAAGCTTTAAACATTTGCTAAAAAATTGTACAACACTTAAAATATTATGTCTTAGAACTTTACATAGTAGACATCATCAGTGTTATTTTTTCCATCAAAGCTAATTGTTCCTTAACCAACAATCTTAGCACCATAATCATCTCCAAACATGACTATACCTCCATCATACTTCTCTATTTTAGTAAACTTACTTTTATCTCTAGTCATATGGTTTGAACATCCACTGTTAATTACCCAAAAGTCTTCATCCTAGCTAGCATGAAAAGAAGTTACCAGAGTACCTTCGGATTCATTCTTCTTACACTCCAGACTAGGTTCTTTTGCACATTTATTTTAAAAGGCTAGAAAAAAAAATTCATCTTTGTCATTCCCAAGGTATGATTCATCATTAGAAATTATTCATCTTCTTCAAAAATTAATACAACTTCTTGAACTTCCTATCCTTCTTATCCTTGAAATTACTATGATTATCCTTGTTTTTCTTTTGTGTAGCTCTATTAGGACATCTTGATGCATAATGACCAATATTTCCACAACTAAAACATTTAAAGTGAAACTTACCTTTTTATTTACTAGTACCTTTCTTCAATCTCCTTGTGAAATTTTCTTCCAAATATTTTACATCTTTATCATCATCATCTTCTATCTTCATGGATTTAAATGTTGTTTCAGTCTTCTCCTTATCTCTTGAAAATTTTATCATCTCAAATGTATTAAAGACACCAAATAGATGTTCCTTAGTAAATTTCTTCAGATCATATTATTCTTCTAGTGTAGATAATTTATCACTATAATTGTCGGGTAAGGTCATCAAGATCTTCTCAACTATATCTTCATATTTCATGGTACCTCCTTGATTCTTGATTTTAGTTGCTAAGGCAAGCGGTGACTATCATTTGAGAAATAAAACTGTGAGTGGTAACCAAGGCAGTCCAGGTAGCATATTTGTTAAAGAGGATAAAGCAGGAAAAAAAGAAACAAAGACAAAAAATAGGAAAGAGAAGCAAAACCTAAGGAGGGTAAAGAGATGAGAATCTAGGCCAATAAAGGCTCTAAAGAAAAAATTGAAGGAGAGGTTGTTCCTCTAGTTGATAGAGCCAATCATGATAAAATCGGTGCTGAAAAGGCCTCAGGACATGCTGAATTACCAAATTATTCCCTTGTAGATATGTTTCAACTATTGTCACAAGTCAGGGTCACAATCCCATTTTTTGAAATGATGAGAATATATGAGCATAGAGATAAGACTGTTGCATCTATCAGTAGTAATCTTACAAGTGAAAAGGACAAGATGATTATGCAATAGTCAAGAGAATAATGTTGAGGTCAAAGTAGTAATTAATTAAAATTAAAAGATATATTTGGTAACTACCATTACTGGAAATCCGAGCCAAGTTAATCCAATTTTTCTAAGCTTAATCATTGATGGAAAATTTATTAGAAATTGCATGATAGACTTAGGTGCCTCCAACAATGTAATGTTGTTGAATATCATGGAGTAAATTGGTTTAAAGGTGGATAGCACATATGGAAAATGTTATGCTATGGATTCAAGAGAATTGCCTATTACAGGGTTGATCAATAGAGTTCCATACAAACTAGCAAAATTACCATAAAAGGAATTATTCATGAGTATTATAGTGGTAGATATCCCACCAACCTATGGGATGTTACTATCAAGACAATAGAGTGCTTCGATGGGTGGGAGTATACAATGTGACTTGTCTTTTGCAACTTTTTCCATTGATCAGAAAGATGTTAAGATTGTGAGGGAGCCAAGAATCTATCACATGATTGATTATGTGGAAGAACTAGAGGAATTAGAAGAACCAACAAGGATCCATTTTGTATATACTGGTCTGGATAATTTCTAAGTTGAAGAAGAAGTGTCAGTGGACAATGTGGAACTTGCACTGATTTTTCATGAGATTATAGATGAATGAAAATGAAGAATGTCCTTGGACAATGTATTTTGATGGAGCTTTCTCCAAAGAGGGCTCTGGTGTAGGAGTTATTCTTTTCTCTCCACAAGGTAAGACTTACAAATACTCTTTCTTATTACAATTTTCTTTTACAAATAATTTTTTTGAGTATGAGGCTCTCTTGCTTGGGTTGAAACTAGCTTCCAAACATGGCATTAAGTTGTTGAGAGTATTGGGAGATTCTGAGTTGGTAGTCTCCCATGTTAGGTCTCAATTTTTTTCTAAAGATAAAAGGATTAGGGAGTATAGAAATGTTGTTTGGGATACTATTGAAGCCTTTGATGCCTTTGGCATAGATTGGGTGGAGAGAGGACAAAATGTTAGGGTAGACTTGTTAGCTAACATCACAGTAAAATTAGATGATGTCACCTTTGATGGTGTTTCTCTGATAGAAGTACAAACCTGGCTTGTAGTGCTTGACAACATTTGCAATTGGCAAGTGTTTGATGATGATAATGATGTTGTGAAATTTCTGCACTATGTCAATAGATATGAAAATCGAGAGATTGGATTTAGCTCTTTTGTAGTTGAGATTGATGGGAAGGAGACTTTTTTTGGGAATGAGATAATTCAATTAAAAAAAAAAGATTCCCAAGGGACTAGTTGCACTACAAAGGGTCTTTGATGGCCTTGGAAAATCAGGTGTTAAGAAAACATCTTCTCATAAGGAGAACTTGGAGAAGATAAAATTGCAGACAAATAACTCTTCTAAAAAGGTATACATAGGAAAAAGGATGAAACCCCATGTGAGGAATATGTTAATTTCCTTGTTAAGGAAATTTAGGTATGTTTGTGCATGGTCATATGATAATCTCAAGGAATACATGGAAGACCTATTCTAGCATGAAATTCCTTTGAAACCTGATGCTAAACCATTCAGACAAAAAAAAAGGCCTATCAATCCTACATTGCAACCAAATATACATGAGGAGATTACCAAGATAAGAGACACAAGGATCATTTAGCCTATCAAGCATTTATTATGGGTCTCAAATTTGGTCCTTGTTAGAAAGAAAAATGGTGATATCAGGTTGTGTGTATATTTCAGGAATCTTAATGTAGTATCTTTAAAATACAACTATCCTTTGCCTAACATGGAAGCCATGCTGCAAAAGGTCATAGGGTGTGAGTTACTTTTTATGATGGATGGGTTTTCAAGGTATAATCAGGTAATGGTGAGAGAAGTCGAGCAGTACAAAACTGCATTCACTACACCCTGTGGAACGCACATGTATGTAAGGATGAATTTTGGCCTCATGAATGCTGGTGACACATTCTGAAGAGCAATGGATGTAGCTTTTGCTGATTTTATTGACCTTTCCGTTGCCATATACCAAGATGACCTCACTACACATAGTAAAAAGGAAGAAGACCATTGTTCACACTTGGAGAAGATATTTATTAGAGCTCTAGAATATGGCAATTTTATAAACCCTAAGAAGTGTTAGTTTGGGGTAAAAGAAGGGAAATTGCTAGGCCACATTGTCTCAAAATATGGAGATAGGATTGATGTTGAATGTGTGGTAGAAATTGATAAAATTCAGAAACTTAAGAATGTAAAGGGAATTCAGTCTTTCTTCAGACAAATTAATTTTGTGTGAATATTTTTCACCAACTTTGCTGAGACTGTAAGTCCTATATCCAAGATGTTGAAGAAAGGGGATAAAGTAGCATGGACAAAAGAACCTGCAAAAGCCTTTCAGGCTATTAAACATGCTATTAAGGAAGCACCTATTCTTAAATCCCTTGATTACTCAAAGCCCTTTCAGTTGTTCAAATTTGCTTCCTTCCATATAGTAGTAGGGGTCCTACTTTAGAAAAATGATGAAAGTTTTGAATAGCCTATTGCTTTCTTTAGAAAATCATTGTACTCAGTTGATATAAAATATGATTCTATAGAAAAGAAGGAATTTTCCTTGGTTAAGGCTATTAAATAATTTAGACCATATCTGACTAGGGCTACAGTTATAGCATATGATCCTACAACAATAGTCAAAGAGATATTCACTCAACAAGAGACCACAGGTTGTCAATGTAGGTGGATAAATATAATTCAGGAGTTGAATATTGACATCCAAATTACAAAGCTAGTGAGAGGCTAGGGCTTGGCTAGATTGATGGTTGAGACAAACTTGGAATATAACTAGGTAAATCAGGTTGAGCATGAAAATTTTGCACCTATATGTGATATGGAGACCTATGGGTGGTATAGAAGAACTGTTGAGTATTTACAAACCATGTAGTTCCCTGAGGGCTTTCCAAAAAATGAGAGAAGGAATTTAAAATTGTAAGAAATCAAATGCATTATCATTGATGGTGAACTTTGGTGGAGAATCCTTGAAGGTATGTTGCTCAAATGTGTGGATGGAGACCAAGCATAAGATATTTTGATTGAAATGCATAAAGGAGATTGTCGAGGTCATTACATGGCCAAGACCATTGCTCATCAGATATTGAGAGAATTTTTTAGTGTTCCACAGTATTTAAAGATGCACATAGATTTTTAAATGAGTGTGATGCTTGTCAGAGGTTCACTAGCAAGTTAAAAATTTTAGGAAATTTTCCACTTAGGCTATTGTTAGTGCAAGCCCCCTGTCAATGGTGGGGCATTGATTTCATTGGAGAAATGTTTCAAAATTCTAGTGGAGGACATTCTTGGATATTGGTTACAACTAATTACTTTACAAAATGTCTTTAAATTATTCATACTAGGAAGGCTACTAGTAAAGTTGTCACTAATTTTTTAATGAATAATATTTTAATTAGGTTTGGTGTTCTTGAAAGAATTGTCTTTGAGAATGCCATGTGCTTCAAGTATGAGAAATTCATTGATTTTTTTAATCAATATTGTATAAGTGTTTATTATTCATCCCCTTACCACCCCCAAGGGAATGGATAGGCTGAGTCAAGCAATAAAATCTTGATGAAGATCATCAAGTAGGTGATTGAGAAGAACAAGAAGGTTTGGGATTCGAAGTTTTAGTTGGCATTATGGGCTAATAGGACTAGAGTGGAGAAGGTTATTGGGAATTCTCCTTTCAATCTAGTTTATGGGGTTGAGGCTAAAATACCCCATAATAATCTTCTTAAAATGTACAATTTTTTCTAAGAATATGATAGTGATACTTGTGACGAAATGCAACACAAGATGAATGAATTAACTGAGCTAGATGAAATGAGGTGAGAAGCTCATAAAAGGAATGAGAAGTTGCAATTTCAAGTTAAGAAACCATATGAAAAAAGGGCCATTGAGAGGAAGTTTGAATTAGGAAGCATGGTCTTAATGTGGAATGAAATAATGGAGGAAAAAGTTAAACATGGGAAGTTCGATCCATTGTGGCTAGGCTCTTATCTAGTTGTTGATATACATGGAGAGGACTCTTATTTCTTGCAGTCCTTAACAAATGAAATTCTTGAATTGCTAGTACATGGACAGTTCTTGAAATTCTATTTCTCTTGAAATACTATTTCTCTTGAAATCCTATTTCTCTTGAAATCCTATTTCTCTTGAAATGGACTATATTTTCCATGTACAGTGTACAGTCCTATAATTTTTTGTATATAGGTTTGGTGTGTTCATTTTTTGTTCTGTCTTCTTATCTTGTCTGAACAAGTTCCTATTTTTTATCTTTTTGTGCTAGTATTCTACAACCTAAGATCTGAATTCTCACCATACCCACCAGGGGTATGCATCCTTGAGATGGAGCCACTATAAAGCTTTTAAAATCTGGGTAAATTTTGAGCAAATCCTATGCTTAAAACAATTTTTTTCTTTTGTGCTTAATAGTTTTGGCCTAGGGTTTTAAGGTCTAATACCTTTGTTCCAATTTTCTCAAGCATTAAACCCTTGCCTTATATTTGTGCATTGAATTGTTGTACCAGGTTTCTGGTTGTTTTAATAATCACTTACGTCATTGTATCCATTGTTGTTACTGGCCCCTTTGCATAGGCTTGTCGATCATTTTTATTCAGTGTTGATTTAAGTCTTCCTATGGTTGAGCCTAATATTTTTTACTTAAGTCTTATGTATTGAATTTTTTTATTAAGGGATCATCATCCATCAACCTAGTTATGGCCCCTTTTAATGACTAACTCTAATTGTATGTGCATAAAAATAGGTTGATCGAATTCACAAATTAAATCTTGGTTGTGAGCACACACCACACAAGATTGAAATTTCTCATCTTTGAAAAGTTACGCGGCTTGCATGATTGTGACATGTGTCCCTTTGTAGAATGTGGGACCCAGATTCCACTACAATACCCAACATACCTAAGTTGGAGAATCAACAATGGGGATATAACAAAATAATCAAATATGATCCATTGAGTGCACACCACACAAGCCTTAAAATTACATTTTAAATCCTGTTGTGCGGTGTGCACAATTGTGATGCGTGTATCTTCTTGTTGATGGGAAAAGGAATGTGACACCATCCAACAAGTCACTTGGCATCTGAATGGCAAGATTTTCATCAGTCGATCGAGTGGCTAATGATGGTGACATGTTTTTGGCTCGATCGGGGTCGTCTGATGTGCCACAAAAGAGTCAGATCTATGAATATGATTTAAAATCAAAATTGCAAGTGTAAGTCATTTCCTTTCACGTGAGAAAATAGTAATTGCAATAAATATTCCTAGAGCCATCTAACATCGACATAAGTACATTTAATTCTAGTTTTTCCACACATTTGAATATTTCCAATGATTCATACGTACCTTAGAGATCGAGAAAATGCATTTCAGAGTTCACTATGACCAGAATTGGGGTTTCCTACCAGTAGAAATCCATAACTAGAACAAACATCATCCTTCTATAATTTTTTAAAAAATAAGAAAATATTAAGTTAGGACATACATATATTGTTTGAATTTGTTTGTTTTATTTAATTTCTTTATTGGGGTTTTGGTATGAATTAAAGGGTGGTAGCCCTCGTTGAATTTTATTTCTTTTGTCTCATAGGTGGTGTCTTAATATTGATACAAAGCTGCTAGGTTTTTCATATCTTTTTAATAAAACCTTAGATTGTTTTAGTGTTTGTTTCTACCTATGGCACCCAAAGCTCAAGCATCTGGTTTAAGAACTCCAAATAGGACTCTCTCCCAGGATATAATTGACCAATTGAGACCCTCCACAAGAAAAAAGGTAGAGGGAGCCATCCTATTTTATGGCTTCCAGGTTAAAGAAGGGTTGAAAGATAAGATGTGTGGTATCAGGGATGCCAATTTTTCCCTTCTCGAATAGTGATTATTTCAAAATTGGTTTGGAAATAGGAATTTGGGTGTCCCTATTTGCAAGCCTTGGAGGTTAGATTTGGGAAAACTGGTGGTACCGAATGTATACATGGATATCGATCTATTGAAGGATATTTCTTCTAGGTATGACCATGTTTCAAGAGTAGTTAGGTCATTTGAAGGTAAATAGTTGGTCTAAAAAAAGAAAGAGTAAATTACAAGTATCTTTAATCTACACGAGTGGGATGTGAGCATGATCCCAATTGACCTCAAATTTTTTAGGGAGGAGTATAAGAATACAAAGGTTATTTTCAGGACAACAATGCTACCTAATCATACTGCCTCCACTGGGAAGGGGAAGAACAAGAGGCAAATCAAGATTGGTGAAGATGAAAAGCAGCCTTTTCCCATGAGGTACTTTGCTAGTTATTTCAAGAAGATGGCTTATTCTATCTACCATATCCTCAACATGGATTAAACATCCACCATGCCTATAGACATCATGTATATGGCTACACACCTCCAACATTCAACCTATAATGGGGTTTATGATTATGCCACATACTTGTCAGATAGGATGCACAAAGTTTTAAGTGCACTTAAGGAGGGAAAAGAACTAGTGAGCTTTTGGTGGTACTCCTTGTTGATGCATATGTTCTTGTTCAGGGGGGAGAAGGCTTTTGGAAAAGATATAAAATTGGAAAATAAGGAGGATGACATTGAATTTCCTGTCCAATGTTGGACACAAATTTTTGATAAGGATGATTGCATGTTTGACTATGTGGTGTTCAATAATGTTTTTGCCTCAACGCTGAGAATATTTTTGTTTTATAACCCACCTAAGATTCCTAAGGAAATCCATGAATTTATGAGGCCTACGGAGAAGAGGCCTAATTTGAATTTGAGTCATAATTGGGGTGATATAATTGCCTACCCTCATACTACTATTTTCCAGAGTATATGCAACTCCTATGAACTCTTAAGTTTTTTTAAGGGATGTACCTTTAAGATTAGGATTTATTGAAATCATGAGGTAGTTGAGGGTATCACAGATGGAAAATCTGCTAGAGTCTCAAAACAAAGGGCCATTCTTCCCTGAATAGATACAATTTTCAGACTTTGTGATGGTAAAGGGTGGTTGGAAGGATTTGAGTAAGTTTTTGGCACCTTATTAGTTGAAAATAGTGTGCCCAAGGAATCATGATCTAGAGGGTTTTATTATTGGTTTGAAGGAAATGCACAAGAGTGGTCAGTTCATACATAATTTTTATTAATTTGAGGATGTTATTAGAAAAATCATGGATTTGTTTGAACAAGAAGAGAGAAAATTAAAATACTTCTATTTCCAAAAGATGATGAATCAAGGCACAAGGAGAGATCCTAAGTGTGATCCTATGCTAAATATTACATGTGAACTCAATAGAGTTGTGTATACTATTCAGAACTTTGAAGACATAGTAGGTGTTCTAAGGGTTGAACGTGCCTTAGTAGATAAAGGAAAATTAGTGGTGGTAGGGTAGGATCTCATAATAGTTCTTGAGGAGAGACATTCTTATCAGCGTGAAGCAAAATTAATAATCTATTCTAGAAGGAAGGAGAAGGTAAGTAATCGAAAAGACATTGCCAACCCCTACTGCATCAAAGTGATCAAGAGTGGCTTCCCCTCACATATTAGTTCCATCATCTCCTAGGTGGTCTTCTCCAATTGTTGTTGACATTGATTCACCTCCTAGGGAATCTCTTCCACCAGAGTAACCCCTAGCCAAGAAGTAGAAAGTTGAGATATGTAAGGTCATGGATTATTCTCACTCAGATGAGCATGATATTCTGGTGACCCCTAAAGATATGCAATAAGGGATTCCATCTCGCTTGATAGAATTGGAATCAAGCTCTAGGATGGGTGATCTTAGGCTAAGTAAATAAAATTTGTGAGGCCTGAACAATGTTGATGATTTGAGACAAGATGCCTACAAGAAATTCATGGAAGATGATTCATTCATTGAGACTAAGGCATTTAAAAAAATTATGTGGAGGGAAAGTGATCAAGAATATACTAAGAGGGTGGTCAACTAAAGAAGTTTGCACCCTGATCTTCCATAGGAGGCTATACAAGCCAATGTAAGGAGTGAGATGAAGAAGAAGTTTTAGGATATCAAACTGGATGAGGCCTGGGACCTTGTACAAAAGAGTGGTGTTTTGTTATTGCCTGAGTGGGACATAGCTAATTTGTTTGTCCTAGATACAATAAGGGGAGTTGAAAGACCTTTATTCCAAATTGCAGAGGAGGCTAGATTGGCACTTCAGGGGTCAGCTATTAGTGAAGAATGGGATTCTCTAACTATATGGTCATTATTTGTTGGTTCTAAGAAGCCCATTGTAGCAAAACTGGCTAATTTCAAAGGACACCTAATTATAAAGAGAGTTGTTGATTCCCTTGCATTAGAGGTAGCTGATATGACCATCAATATTGCTATGTTCACAAAGGAAACAATGGAAATCCTCAACAAATAAAGAGATACATATAGGAGTAAGTATAATGAGTTTATTGGTGAGTATAACTTGAGTCAACAAAGGGTTGCTTAGTTTGAAGCAAAGGTAACATTGTTAAAGAAAAAATTAGAGACTCTTGAGACTAAAAGGATGGTTAGTTTAGGTCATTTAACACCCACATCTCTTGTGACTCATTTGCCTCCTCCCCCTCCTGAAAAACCATTTTCAATTGTTCCCTATCATATGGTCCATAAGCCATTGGTATTTGAACAACAAGATAGATCCGGAGAAACCCCGACAATGAAACCTACTAGGGAGGAATTACTAATCCATATTAAAGAATACAAGGAATTACTTCAATAGACCCAAAATGTTGTGTATGAAACTAACTCTAAAATTGTTCACATGGTTTTGAAGCATAAGAATAGGAAAATATAGAATACATTGAATAGTATTCATGCAAGCTATGCTTCAATGATACAATCAATAAAGTTGTCTAAACGAGATAGATAACTAGCTACTCCATTGTTGGATAAATGGATTTTGAGGGTTGAAAATATGAAGCTTATAAAAAATGGAGCTAGCGAAGAAGAGGACATGTATGCAAATTTTGTCCCAACTTATAGATTTATTAGTGAGATTAGGGATCACAATTTTCAAGGCTATGTCTCTCCCATAGATGCAAAAATAAAAGAGTTGAAGGCCAAGTTCAATGAGGTAGATACTTCATTGTTACCTAATATCCAGGATACATGTGATGGGATCAAACCTCTACAAGCATGGACGGATCAGATTGAAGTGACTATTGCTTATAAGGTGCCATACATTTGTAAAAGGATTGGAATTGCCATGTTGAAGAATACTCTTGAGAAGTTATCTTTCATCATCGGCTTCTTCCAAGATTTTGACAAGGAGGCTAATTTTGTGGTGATAAAATATGCCCCATATAGAAATAAGATGGATCATATTATCAGGTTTAGGTGGCCTTACAACACAAATTATGAATCAGGGAAGAGGATTTTCATTGGTGATTTGGAGCTAATAATATAATAAGAGAATATATGTACTTGGTTGAGTATAGTACAAGTCTGGTCTCAGAAGTTACACTATATAAAGATATCTTTTCTCCTCAACTCAGGGTGTAATGAACAAATGCTAACTAGTACTGGCATGGATTGGTGTTGATGCTGATCAAGATGATGACTCATTCTCCCTCCTTTAGGTGCTCAGGAAGACAAAAAAGGTTACAA
Source organism: Sequoiadendron giganteum (assembly GCA_007115665.2). Taxonomy (NCBI): domain Eukaryota; kingdom Viridiplantae; phylum Streptophyta; class Pinopsida; order Cupressales; family Cupressaceae; genus Sequoiadendron; species Sequoiadendron giganteum. Next base: position 333,572,927 of record CM021100.1, read on the forward strand.
CAGTATGAAGGTTATCATCATAATCCAGGATGCCTTTTGGAAGGCAGTTATATTTTCTACTACGAATAAGTATTTAGTCTCATGTTTTTCCCTCCAATTGTAAATGTAACTTCAAAGAGAATATGTGTTTTAGCGGTCCAATAGAAATGGGAAATATGTACATATTGGCCCGAAGCTTTTTTTTCTCCCTTTTTCTTATAAAAGGGAATTCATGACCATATGTAGAGGTATTTTCTTGAATTCTAGATCAAAACGATGCAAATGAAGAGCATAGAAGTATCATGTTTTGAGTCAAGGTCTTAGATTCTGAGTTAAGGAAGTTAAATTTGTCAATTGTCTAGTTCTTAGGCATGTTAGAAGAAAGTATGCTAATATTTTGATTCCTTGATCTCTCCATTGTCGTATTATACGTTAATTATTAATGAAAATATGATCAACAATAATTTCATTTATTTTAAATGTCTTTTATGGTGAAATATGTTTTGATTATGGCTCTAGTTTATCGAACCTATTAGAATTATTTAATTAGAACATGGGTTTATATAAATGATAAGTGGATTTTATAAGTAGTCATGGGTCTTCATTGCTAATACATGAATTGTAATGACTTTTCACTAAGATCATGGATGTCTAAGGTTAAAGTTACCTTACAGTTGAGTTTTCTTTATGCTAACTCCATACCCTAAGATAGGACACTAATCTTAATGTGTTGAGTGCATTTCTTTTAGATCTAGTCTTTTATCAGATTGTGTTGTGTTTTATCATATTCTCAGCTTTTGGTATTTGGTCCTTTTGGAGGAATTTCCCATTTCTTGAAGGATTTCATCTTTTATCCTTTGATGGGAATACATCTACTTTCACAAGCAACATGTGATATAGTTTTATAAATAAGTCATAAGGTATACGCTGTGGGATCACCCTCATAGGTTTTGTAGAGCCCAAAGTGCAAGAGAGGAAGGGTTAATGCTTCATCTCATTCATTCACCAATTCTCTCTCAGGTATTCAATAATTGAGTGTGGAAAATCATACGTATTTGGTGAGATCTGATTGGTTCTAAAAAACACCAACAGATCTGATGAATTTTGACATGGATGATGAAAGCACACAAGATATCAATGAAGAATTACCAATTAAAATGATATAATTTATTAAAGCTAGACCTCGTAAGGGATCAACTAAAAAGCCTATTAATATTGTTTTATCACAAAATGACATACTCAAACATACACTTGATGGTCCTCTTTAGATATCTAGCTTAATCAATGATAAGCTCACTAATGGGATATTAATTGATCCCATCTGTGGAGAGAATGTGATCACCGAATAATTCCTATTTTTGTGCATGGACTATATAAAGATACATATGATAAAATTAAAGCATGGATCAAGACACAGAATGGGTTTTCTTGTACTATGATGGGCATGACAGATCTCTCCTTAAAAGTGTGACCAAAAACATTAAATGTCTCATTCACCATCATCTTGCAATTAGACCAATTTTGTGTGAAGTTAGGTTGTTCATGGCTTCACTCCATGAATTTCATCCCTTTGGTTGTGCATAAATTTCTAATGTTTCAATTTGGAAATGATATATTTACTCTACATCATAGTGGATTTAATCTTGCGTCAGCTTGAGGTAATTCTTTATTAGATTTATTTTGGCCCAAGCCTATGGAACCTATTAAGCCTCATGAGGAATTCTTTTTCAAATCATATCAAAAGTTCAAGGAAAATAAAATAGTATAATTATCCCTTCAAAATATGCCTCAACATATAACTGAACCACCTATCCTTGACGAAACAATGATTGAACCGAAATCCCTTCTAAACATTCAAGAAAAACGTATGGAAAAAACTCCTACCATTTCCTACAACAGATCATGAAATAACCAAAAAAATATCATTGTCACTCCTAGAGTCAAACAAGTTTACAAAGATAAAGATAAAGTGGTTGAACAACCTCTTGTTTTGTTTTCCCATTCCTCCCAAGGAAGAGAAGGAACCTATGATTGAAAAACCAACTCTTAAACAAACAAAAATTGATAATAGATTGAAACAAAATAGAAATTCTAGAGAGTGTAGGCATAGACATGTTATTGCTCGTAGGTTACAAAAAGAAGAAGACATCAACAACACTGAGAATTAAAATTTGAAGTCACCTAAAGAAATGCATGATGATCCTAGAACCTCACCGCAACATAAACAATAATATTCCATAGAAATTGTGCGTTGACCTCCCATTGTGATTGATCTAGATGATGAAATTGATAGTGCAAAGATTGATGAAGAAGATCATGATGAATTGAACACACTGTTTTCTTATTCTATGAACTTAAATGATAAATCTCTTAAAAAGTGTTGAACTTGGTGCTTCCCCTAGTTCGACACTTGTTTTTTTCCTTTTGGCTAGTTTCCCACCTTCAATTTATATAGACTAAGATTAGGATGCAGATGATCTACTTTATGTTGAATCACATGTTCCTTACTAGTCCTTTTCATTTTTCATGTTTCTTTATGTGATTAGGTGTGTGTAATGTGATCCCCTGTGATGTTTCATTTGATGTATACCTATCTCTTTTTGTGAATTAATTTTAATGTGCCTACTTTCTTCTGTATGTTATAAGAATTTATCATTTCTTGTGTTTTCCTTTTGGGGATGATGCAAGGCATCAAGACATTTAGGTCTCTTCCATGTTGACCCAAAATATTTCCTTTTCCCTTTTCACTTGTCTTGTGTTTTACTTTTGGGTATGATTCAAGGCATCGAGATGTTTAGGTCTCTTCCATGTTGACCTGAAAGGTTTTTTCTTTGTTTTCGCTCTCCTTGTTTCATTCTTCTAGTTATATGAGTATTTGGGGAATGGTGAAAGTTTTGAGCTCTAAAAACTACATTGTAGTAAAGACATACTAACCCCAAATCCATAGATCCCTTATGTATTTTGGGGGAAACTCTTCCTTCCTATTTCATGGCGTAGATTTATTTCAAAAACATATGACTTGGAATACGGTTTTTCAAGGAAAGCTTTCATGTCCTAAGAGGAAAAATTGGCTGCTTTAAAGCACTTTCTCATAGTAATTATGTTAGAAACTACTTTAAAGTTGGGGATTACATCAATGAAATATTTTTGCATATTTCATGGCATGATTTTATTTTTTCTTGTGATGTGTCCTTTTATTGGTGGTGTCCTTGTTGGTAGATGGCTAGTGCTCCCCTCAGGATTTGTCAAATGGACTAACTGCCTCCCATGGATCCATTAACTCTGGCGGTTGTATCAGGCATTAACAAGTCAATCTTTTGGTGCAATAGAAAATTTGGGCCAACAATTGGTATCAGAGCCAAAGGTGCCAAGTTAAAATCCCCTTGGGTAATTTTGAGGGGGAGTTTATTGGTAGATGGTGAGCACTCCCTTTGGGATTTGTGACATTGACTAACCACCTCCCATGGATCCGTTAACTTTGGCAGTTGTATCGGGCATTAATAGGTCAGTCTTTTGGTGCAATGACAACTATAGGCCAACAGTCCTTATGTTTGATTTTGTTCAAGAGTGCGATATTTCACATGATCTCCCCTAGTGGCATGATGTGAAGCAAGAGGCATCCCATTAGTGGTGATCTGATTCTCTTTGACTTGTACTCTCTTGGAGATATTAGGCATGATGTTCCCTAAGAAGAATATTATACATGAACAAAGAAAAAATCCCTTTAACAAAAACTTACAAACTTCAAATTCAAAAGCATCTAAAAAGCATTAGATTGTGGTGCCTTATCGAAGTTGTCGAGAGGATAAATTTGATATGGTATGGGAGGGTAATATGATTCTCTTATTTGGAACCTCATTGGGACAAATCACCAATTGGAAAAAATGAGGTTCGACTACCTCAAAGTCAACACACATGATTGGGAAAACTCACCTAGTGGATAGATTGAGTTTTCGCTACCCCAAAGTGAGCACACATGATTGGAACAACTCACCTAGTGGATAGACCAAGGTTCCAAGTTACCCTAGAGTGAGAAACATAGGCTGGGAAAAATAAACCCATTCCACATCATGTTGGAATGGTTGTGGTTGATTCTTTGTTTTTATTTATTTCCTAGCCTTTCATACGGTATTACTATGTACCTTTGTTATTTTTCCATACTTAACTCTCTTGAATATATACTTTAGTGTGTGTTTTTCATGGGGAAAACTCTCACTAAAGTTGGGACAAAAGGTAGTGCAAAACAAAGTAAACCTTTTTCACACTTAATTTGGGAATAAGTGATATTGAATTAACCTAATTATTCCTTGATTTAATGTTGTAATGTGTTGTACACATTCACACTAAATCTAGGGCCCTTTTAACTAAAATATACTTAAATTGTACCTTATTTGGCATGTTGTAAAGTGTTGTATTATAGTTTCACATTTTATCTAGGGTTTCATTAATTTATTATGGTTAATTGAGCTTATTTGGCCCCTTTAATTCAAATTCAATCCCTCTTAATTGTATTCTTCAAGGATCTATCCAGACACCCAATAATGATAACATGGCATTTAATTTAGAAAATTTAAGGTCCTAGAAAATGGTGCTAGGACCAATTCGCCTTTAGTGGTGAATAGGTCCTCTCCACATAGAACACCCATTTCTTCACATTTTTGAAATGAGTTTTTGATGTTATTCAATCCCTCGAAGTACGGTTCTAGAAAGTTCTGCTAGGACCCATTTTCCTTTAGTGGCGAATGGGTCCTCCTCACATAGGACACCCCTTTTTGAATTTAATTGTGGCGGGATTCTAATGATTTTTAATATTAGTTCTGTTGTCTTGAATTATTTGAATTTCGATGTTAATCACTAGATTTAGTATAAATATGGGGTTAATTCACATAGTTTCATCCTAACCAACCTAGAAAATTTATGTGACTTCATGAGATCAAGAGAAAGAACATTATAGAGCTTATAAGATCATTTCAAGGGAATTTACATGTAGATTATCAAGAGTTTATTGCAGAAATTTAAGGTCATTTCTTCATGTCAAAGGCATAATGCATTCAAGCATGTTGTTGAGTTAAGTTTTTTGATGTAGCATTGAGGATCTACTTGCAAGAATTTTTTCACATCTAATTTGAGATCAAGATCTACATTTGTTATGGCCACTTCATGTTAGTTTACAAATTTACATTCCAAGACAACTTCCAAGGTATCAAAATTTCATTATTTCATGTTCATGCTTCAATTTCATTATTTCATCATTTGGTTTAATTACCTACAAGGGGTTTGACTTGGGAAAAATTTTAAAAGTTGTAAAAGCTCTCAAGCTGTAAATTTTTCATTCATATTGCCAAAACACGGAAAGAAGGATATATAATTTGTTACAGGTTTTTTGAGAGTTGATAACTGATATCTGAGAGTGCAAACATCAAGGGACAAAACCCAGATTTCAGTTTTAGAAACCCTAATAGGGACCCATTCGCCGCTAAAGGTGAATGAGTCTTTTGTGACATAAAAATAGGCTTCTTGTAGAAATGTACACATCATTATAGCCTCTCAAAACTTTCCTTTTTATTTCTATAACAATTAGGATAGTTTCTGATATTTATTTACATCATATCTTGCACATAATTACATTTTTTATATTGGAAAGTAGTGGTTCATCATTTTGATAAATAAATTTTGATGCAAACCCCCTTTCCCTATTAAATAGGAGTATTTATAGTGTTGAAAACACAAGTGCAAACAACTGAGTTGGGGGAGGGGGGGGTGAATCAGTTGTCACAAAATTTTAGTCTTATTAAACTTATTAACCTTTATTCTCAGATCTGATTAATAATAGTGAATGAATGAGTCAACACACATAACACCAATATTTTTGTGTGGAAACCCTATTAGGGAAAAAAACACGGTGGAGGTTAATTTGCAAGTTATACCCTATTAAAAGTATACGAAATATATATGAGGAAAGCACATGCATTCAAGAACACTACCTAGAGCTCACTTCTCAAAGGAAGATCCACTATCTTACAAAAAATATTTAGATTAAATCCATCTAAAGAATTTGAACTGATAAAGTAGCATCTACTAATCCCAGGGTACAGTTCTAGTTAAACACATGAACACGTCACTTTCTTTCATTCTTCTTAACACTTTGCTCTGCCTTCGAATGATCTGAACCTTTTTCACACATAGCACTCACACACTTCACATGTCACACACCTCAAATGAAGAAATAATCACTTATATATATCCACAATAAGAAATTACATTGCTTCATGTTGGCTCCAAAAGAATAATAGAATGAATGCAAATTCTTGGCCAAAAATAAATAAATATTATCAATGCGCATCAACCAAAGTGGGCCACAACATAGTAGAGACCCAAAAAAATGTTCTCGAACTCAAAATACTGTCAAATATTTTTCCTCAAAGATCCACAAAATTCTTCAAACACCTTGTCAGCCATGAACATGAAAATCATGAGCATGCAAGAGAAAATTATGGATCGCGAGCACAATGATCAATTCAGACATGCAAAACAGATAAAACATGATATAGAAACATCCATGAACACCACAAAAATATACACAACAACTTTGATTATCATATACATGTTATCTTCTTCCATGAACACCATTTGCAGTAAAAGAATAGCTAACAGAACAAATAACCTTATAACTAGCTCAAATATTCATGTGCACCTCTCAAACTTTCAGAGTATAAAATAGATAGGTTTGAAAACAAACCCTATAAAATTTCTACCATGTTGATCTTCACTGCTTCATAGACAACCTATAACATATTTTATTACAATTTCATCAATATCCTCAACATATATAGTCTAAAGACATTAATCCTAATAGTGTTAACATAAATTACAACCAAATATCATAAAATTTACCACAAAATCCAACAATGTTCCCCTTTGTAATTGATGGCAACACATGATGTGAAAAACACACCACCAACGCAACTAGCTCTTCTTCCAACAATCTCCCCTTTACACATTGCTCTTCAATATTTTTTCACATTACTCTTCTCCCCCTTTGACATCAATGGAAAAGGTACACAAGCTTAGAACCACATATCAAAATCATCTAACTACTCCCCCTAAGTATCAACCACCACAACATCAATCTGAGTCAAGATATGACTATGAGTGCACAAACTGATGCAAATATTATGCATATTAGTTCTGATTAGGAGGGGTAATCACCCCTGGCTTCCCTTTGAGATACTCAAACATATCCTTGGGAAAAGGCTTAGTAAATATGTTTGCAATCTATTCCTTAGTAGGGAGATACTCCAGTTTGACTTCCTTATCACTTACTTTATCTCTCAAAAAATTGTACTTGATAGATATATGCTTGGTTTTTGAATGTAGCACCGGATTCTTAAAAAAATTTTATAGCACTTGAGTTATCACAATATATGGCAATAGGTTCATCATATACAACTCTGATATCTTTTGACATCTACTTCATCCACAATGCTTGAGTACAATTTTTAGCAACAACAATATATTATGCCTTTGCAATACACAAAGAAATGACATTCTTCTTATTTCTTAACCATGAAATTAGTTTCTTTCCCAAGAAAAATGCACCACCACTAATAATTTTACTATCATTCAAATCTCCTGACCAATAGACATTAGTAAAGGCATTTAAAGTAAGATCATCGTATTTAGGATACCACAGGCCAAAATCAATTGTTCCCTTCAAGTATCTAAAAATTCTCTTCACAACAACCACATGAAATTCCTTAGGATCAACTTGAAATCTAGCAACAATGCATATGACATTCATGATATTTGGTCTAGTTTGGGTGAAATAAATAAATCTACAAATCATTGATCTGTATCTAGTCTAATTTTCCTTTAGAGAATCATCATCTTGTGTCAACTTAGATTCAGACACCATGGGTGTACCAACTATTTTTGAATCTTCCATACCAAATTTATTTAGCAATTCTCTCACATACTTGGACTAAGATATAAAGATCCCTTTATCTACCTGAGTAATTTTCAATCCCATAAATAATTTCAACTCTCCAATCATTGACATCTCAAACTCATTTTGCATCTCATTAGAAAAATTCATGAAAAAACCATTATCTCCTCCAAAAATGATATCATCAATAAAGACTTCCATAAACAAATATTTATCATCATCAATCTTGAAATATAGATTACTATCAGTAGTACCATTATTAAATCAAAGCTTCAAAAAGTACTTATCTAATCTAGTATACCAAGCTCTAGGGGCTTGCTTGAGTCCATATAATTCTTTCTTCAATCGACAAACCATATCTCCCTGACTAGTCAATTGAAATCCATCAATTTGCTCAATATATACCTCTTCCTCTAATTAACCATTTAGAAATGATGACTTGACATCCATCTGATAAAATTTGTAGTTTTTGTAAGTAGCATAAGCAAGAAATAGTCTCACAACTTCAAATCTAGAAATAGGAGAAATTTTTTCTTCAAATTCAATTCCTTCCATTTGAGAGTATCCTTTGGATACTAGTCTTGCTTTTTTTTCTTTTTTTCTGATAACATCACCTTGTTCATTCAGTTTGTTACTAAATTTCCATTTAGTTCCAATTACATTTTTGTCTTTAGGTCTAGGAACAAGAATCCATGTATTATTCTTCTTAATTTTTTGTAGTTCTTCTTTCATTGCTTCAACCCAATGTTCATCTTTGTATGCTTAATTGACATTACTTGGCTCAACCTTTGAAATTAAACAATATTCTTCTGCAATTTTTCTCCTAGTCTAGAGACCTTTATTCTTATCTCCTATAATCTAATTTTATGAATGATTTAATCTCACATACCTTGGATTCTTAGAGTGTTCTTGAATTTTAGGCTCTTGTGGTCTCTCTTCTGTACTAGGTATGTGTAGGATCATCATGGAAAAATAGGTCCTTAATTGGCAATGAAAATTCAGAAAATTAGAGTTGGGCAACTTGACATAAAAATTTGAATAAGTTATCTATATTATTGAAAAAATATGTAAGAATATAATCTATGGAAAATTGAATTTAGTTTCTAAAATACTAGGTTAATTTTTGTAAAAAAAAAATCTATTTGGTGAAAATTTTAAATTTCAATGTGGTAGTACTAAAATTTCAGGGAAAAAATAAAAAGTAGGTGTCTGTCTGACCACCCTAACCATAATAAAATCATAATATTTTTTTTATAAAATTTTAGATATAAGTAGAGGACTCATGTCCGGATGTGATGCATATTTTTTTGTAATTTGTTTTCAAATAAATAATTAATTATGAATTTTTTATTACAACTTTTTAAAAATATAAAAACTTGTTTGTCTGACCACCTTAACTTGGTGAAAACTTAATGATATTCATTTTTATTTTTTTAATCCTATAGTATACGAAGCATATAATGTGATGCATGTTTTGGATTCAAAAAATGTGATACTGTTTGAAAGCTATAGATGTTTTTCTATCATAGTATCAATCAAGATTTTAGTCAAAATTCTAATAAAAAATAAATAATTATTATTTATTAGATTCTAAGTAAAATATAATTTATGTTGGTAGAAAGCTGAGAATCTCCTTTACAAACCCTTTTCTTTTCATCAAATTTAGGTAAAATAAAAGTCATCAGCCACATGGGCGAAGTCTGGAAAACAAAGGTAAGTTGTTAAACATGTTTTACGTGTTGACTTTTTAGGATTGGCAGGTCCAAACAAAATCAAGAGCCTAATACCAAGGCATTAAATTTTGTGTCAGAATATCGAATATTGGAGATATCGAATATCCAATTTAAATTGGATATCCGATTCAAATCCGATATCGGATTTGAATTTGATATATGATATCTTTTAGATTAGTTTTAACACAATTTATACAATATTTAATATATTACTTTAAAATGAAATTAATTTTATAATTTAATATATATAATATCCAATAAAATTTATAATGTAATATATTTAATATACAATTTATGATAATCTCTTACCGAATTATGTATTTAATATACAATATACAATTAAATGTATAATATTTAAATATTATTTCAATATTTTAGTTAATCTATAAATATTTTAATTTTATTTCAATATTTTAGTTAATATATAAATATTTAAATATATATATTACCAATTTATAAAATATTTAAATATTATCTCTTTCACTCACTCTGTCCACCTGTATCTCTCTCAAGTCTCACACTCAATCACTCCTCTCCCTCTCTCTCTCTCACTCTCTCTCGCTCTCTCTCATTCTCCCCTCTCCTCACTCCCTCTCCTTCTATCTCTCAGTCTCTCCCTCTCCCTCTCCCTCTACCTCTCCCTCTCTCCCTCTCCCTCTCCCTCTAAACCCTCTCTCCCTCTCCCACTCTCC